>MU788718.1:129513-143332 GCA_026770625.1 Nicotiana glauca
TTGATTGTACCTTTCATGTGCATTTGATTGTTGATTCTATTACTGTTTGTTATCTATGTAGTGATTGATCTTACTTGGGGTAAAGTTTGTTCATACATACCAGTACAATTCAAATGTACTGACGTCCCTTTTGTCGGGGGCGCTACATTCGTGTTATGATTGTAGGTGGCTCTATAGCAGGTACTCCAGTCCACTAGTAGTAGCACTCCTTCACTCTCCATTAGCTGTATTGGTGAGCCCCTTTCTTTTCGGGGCCCTGTGTGGCTCAAGTCGTTCTTATTTCGGAGTCTTATTTTGGTTTTTGTTTAAGGTATAGCCGGAGCCTTGTTACCGGCAAGTATGGTATCACTCTTTTGTATCCCTAGAGGCTTCGTAGACAGGAAATGTGGGCTGTGAACTTATGTAAATGTGTATGTTGTTCATTGGGCGAGGTAAGTTATAAACCACGCTAAGTAACCATGTATGTTAATTATGTTATGTAAAAAGGTTTGGAATTATAATTGGCTACTTCCTTTGAATAATGTATATTGGAATCACGGGGTAACGCATGGGATAAGAAAGGAAATTCCAGGTCCGCTTGACTGGGGTCCTCCGGTTGAGCGCCGGTCGTGTCCCTCGGTTTTGGGGCGTGACAGGGTATGCATCAGAATTTGATTCGCAAGTATGAGAGGCTATTAAAGATCGCTGCCAAGGTAGGAAAGATCTCATACAAGCTTGACATGCCATCGTATCTTAAGATCTACCTTGTCTTCCATGCCAGCATGCTTTAGCCATATCATGGAGATAAGGATGATTCGAGTAGGGGCCAATCAAGTCGAGCACCAATGACTATCACCGCTTCGCATGTTTGGGAGATTGAGGCTATTATGGATTACCAGTCCATGCAAAAATAAGGGCAAAAATCCACCGCTATGTTCCTCGTCCATTGGAAAAGGAAATCACCAGAGGAGGCCACGTGGGAACGATATGAAGACTTGTGGCAATTTAAATATAAGATCCGAGAGTTTATGCAGCAGCATTGCGCCACGGTCATCACAATATTAGGTTGGGGAGAGTGTGATGACCCGCCATATCATCATGCCAGATAGGCACAATTTGGCATATATTAATGCCATGTGGAAGCTTACATAAGAGGAAGGCTAGCATTTGTGAGAAGATTCTAAAGAAATATGGATAGTTCTTTAGGAAGACCCTAGATCCTTATGGATTTGCTAGGAAAGTCCTTGGAATCTTCTAGGCTTGTAGAAAATTCTAGAGAAAAGACTTACTTGTAAATATTAAGGACTTTTGGAATAATTATTATTTAAACACTAGCCCATAGGTGATTGGTATAAATAGGGGTTCATTTATTTATAATTCATCAAGCAAACAATTCAAGTTCTCTCTAATACAAAGCTTCTTTTAACAATTCTCTTGTGTTCATTCTTCCATTCTCTTAGTGATTTTGAGTGTAGTAAGGCTGACTTGGCATAGCAAGAATGTGAGCAAGTTGTGCACGATCGTGAGTGAGTTGTCAAGTGTCGCATGTGTACTTAGTTAATAACTAAGGACGTGACATTTGGGTGAGTTTCATGGGTTGTATTTGAGGTGCTTAATAGGTCAGAATGGGCTATAAAATATCATGGGTTAACTTGGGCTCAGCCAGATAGACTCATAAGCTAGATATTTGTAACCCAACCCATTAATCTATGTGCGGGTTGGATGGATTTGGGCTCAAATTGTCACCCCGTCCAAATTCAGCCCAACCCGCCCAATTGTCATCCCTAATATAAATGCCAAGTATTTTTGGAAGTGATTAGAACATTGTATTTCCTTTAGTTCTCATCCAATACATCAAGCAAGATGCACTTCCTACATGCTTACATCTTAATCAAGTACTTTTTCTCATCTAAGCTAATTGTTTCCTTCTGCAGCTATTTATTAGCGTAGAGTTTCATGACTCCTTTTTCCTTTATTGATTTCCCAAGTGATAAACTTTGTTTAGCTAAAAAACAAATATATATATATATATATATATATATATCTCCAGGAAAAGTTTACTTAAAATATAATTGCCTTAATTTTATGTAGCTAACAGGAAAATTTTGATCTCAAATAAAAAAAACTTACAAGGCAAATAACTTTCCACCGTATTTTAAATCAAAAATTAACTTTTTAATTTAAAATAGGTTTGAACTATCCCAATATACGTAATTATTTTTTATATTCTACTCAATGGTAAAAATTGAGATTATTAGGCGATTAGAATTTGAAAAATATCACACTAACCTTAAGTATTTCTTAAAATATTCAAGAGTTGTCATTTACCTCTATTCATGGGAGGTTGTATGCTGCCAGTGAATGATGAAGATGGCTCAAACACTACCATTACAAGCAAATTTATATAAAAATATAGACGTATGTCTTCTTCAAACCTCTTATAAAAGTTTAGCTTTAACAAGGAGCAACAAATATGCATGAACAATTTCACGAAGTATGTGTTCGGATAGTCTAAAGTCTCGATAGTTAGCTCTCGGCCTTCCAGTCAAAAAACAACGTCGATGAATTTGGAGGATTGTTCCTCATTGTATCGTTTTGTATTGTTATACCAAAACAATATTTGTTTTTGATTGTTTCATTAAAATTAATTGTATTGCATTGTTAAATTCATTGTTCCGAAACAATGAAAAGTCCCTTTTTTTTAAATAATTGATTTGGTGTGGTAGGATTGTTTCCTATTTTTCTTTCCAATTATGCCCTAACTTATTATTTCACAATTCGATTTTACCCTTTATCTTTTTTTCTATTTTAACTCCAAATCTCTAACTTATAACCTACTTTTGTTTTTTTTCAGACCAATGTTAAAGGTGTTTTCCTGCCTTCTGTTTTATTTTTTCTCCTAATTTGCTTGTAACTCAATTCTAATTAGTTTTGTTCCTTTGTTTTGTCTTCTTCTGTCTCGCTCCTATGTTCTGCTTTCTTATTGTATTTTTTCTTCTTCTGTTTTATTTTTAAAATTATTTTTATGCATGATTTTTTATAAATTTAATATTTACACTATTGAAGGTGTTTTAGTAAACTTATCAGTTACAGTATAGTACGATACAGTCAAACCAAACAATAAAATATTATTTAACAATAACAAGCAATACAATCTATCCAAACATTGTATTCATAAAATGATACGGTACAATACGATACAATACATTATAAAACGATAGGGAACAATAATCCAAACAGAGTGTAAGTCATTAATTTTATTGACCCCATCCATCGGCTAAAAAATTAGATGGAGACACCTCTTGTGAATGTTTTGCTACTAATATGTTTTATTTTCTAGACTATATCAATTCGAAATATTATATTGATCATGTGGTCTTGATCTAAATTATCTTCTTTGGATGTTAATTATCTTGATGATGTTAACAATCTTGATTGTGTAGACCTTGATAATCTTGATGGTATTAACAATCTTGATGGTGTTAACAATCTTGATGGTGTAGGCCTTGATAATCTTGATGGTATTAATGATATTAACAATCTTGAAATTATTAATGGCCAAGACAATCATCATGATCTTAATGGGTTTAAGGAATTACAGGTAATTTGATTGGACTTCATGGAAATAATGAAGGGTTTGGTGTTGGATTAGAAAACGTTGAAATTGGAAATGGGCAATTTGTATGTGAAAATGCAGCAGGTGAAGTTCAACATATTGGTGGGTTTCGTCCAAAGCACTTAACACTTCATCAAAGTGTCAGATGAAGTACAACAATTCATTGACAATGTTGGTGGGGCTCATGTAACTCTTCTTACAACGAAAGTGTTAAGTGCTTCAGACGATAGTAAAAAGGGAAAGCAAATTGCTAATTTCTCAAGCAGTAGGGACGGCCTATCTTTCACCTCAACAACTTTAGATGTTGCAAGATGATAGTAGGTAGGACATTAATTTGCATGATTTGAATGGTCATTTATTTTCCATGGCAGTTCGTGTGGAGGAAGATAGATATTTCTTACCAGAAATTACAGTTGTTCAATAACAATATTTAACTACTCTAGAACTTAAAGATATTGAATGCGACATGATTTTCAATATGCATGATTAGGAATAAAATATGCTTTTCTTTTGATCAATTAAAAACGATTAGTTGGTATGCAATTCTTGCTCTTTGAATATAGAACTCCTCTAAAAGAGGCTAGAAAAATCCGGTATGAAGTGGCTATAAAAAATTTGCAACTTCTTCAAATAATTCATCAACTGTCTAGCATCAAAGATCTTCATTGCTTGGATACATGGAAAAAAATCACCTAGTGTATTTTGTCTTCGCTGAAATTTGAACCAAAGACCTCATGATCTCACTCACTTCATTGTCCACTAAACCACACCCTTGGGTGCTAGCTGACACAGCTTGCAAATATTTTATTTTTACACTGTCATCATATATAAGCTAAAATCTTAATTAAAAGGCTTGTTTTTTTTTAGATATTTACAAACACTTAATACTATAATTACGCACGAATTGTGCTAATTTACTGTATTCTTGGATTCCTGACTTTGCGTATTTTCAGTCAATGTAAAATGAACGTACTATTCGACAATGATCTTTTTAAGCAAAGATGCATCTAAATTAGGTACTTTTTCTCATATAAGTTAATTGTTCCCTTCTGCAACTATGTAATGATTAGAGTTTCATGACTCCTTTTTCCTTTATTGGTTTGCCAAGTGATAAAATTTGCTTAGCATAGAAACAAAATACATATCTACCGGACAAGTTTACCTAAAATAAAATTGCCTTAATTTATGTAGTTAACAGGAGTATTTTAATCTCAAATAAAAAATTTACAAGGGAAATAACTTTCCACAATGAGATCTTATAAAAAACAACAATTTTCTTTTTTCAGAAAAGGTAGAGGTAGAGCCAGCTTACGCGCACCTCGAATTCTATAGCGCACCAATATCTTTCACCAGTACAAGTACCGAGGAATTCTTCTATCCACCGCCAAAAATGATGTTTCATTGCGGCAGCTCTTCATTCATTATACAACTCACTCCCAATCCCAGAGGGTATCTCAAATATGTTTTTCTTGCCTTCATCACTTATCATCGTCTTCAGCATTATCCATGATTGATTCCTTATTGAAATAATCTACTTTAATGTCATAATCATCATCCATCATATCACTGGTAGTAGAGGCTTTGTCTTTCATCCTCCTTTTCTTCTCAGTTTTTCTAAGTTTGTTATTTAGCATGCCTTCCTCAGTATATAACTTCTCATTTTGAACGTAGCAGATGCATACCTCAAGTCCCCAATACGCTCCCTGACAGCTACTGGTGGTACACCTGCTCAGAAGCACCTGGATCTGCACATGAAAAATATGCGCAGAAGAGGCGTGAGTACACCACAGCGGTACTCAGTAAGTGCTAAGCCTAACCTCAGTTGGGTAGTGACGAGAAAAGGTCAGGGCCCTACTGAGATAGAAAACAATAAAATAGCAAGAGATTAACAACATCGAAGTTTGATGAAAACTAATGAACACAGCTGTAAGCACGTGATTTTTGCTCTATATGAGAATTACTCCCAAAAATTCAAAATAAAATAGTTTTGTGTTGTTTGCAATTTTTGTGGATTTTGTGTTATTTTTCTCTTATTGTTCGCATTTGTCCGTGCATGTTTATTTGTTTAAATTAATATAAAATACAAAAATATGTCACATTTGCATCTAGGATTCAGTTCTACATTTAGGAGTAATTAAGTTTGTTTTACAAAAATGAAAAAATCACAAAAATACGTACTTTGTATTTTTAACATTTAATGACAAATTGTGTGATTCTATTTTTTATTGGTATTTAATTGTGTGTGATAATAGTTATTAGAAGCTAATTAGTATTTTGGCAATTTGATTTTGGTTTTACAATTTTTATTAGGATTTTTAGGTTTTTAATTTTTGAAGATTAGAAAGGAGGCAAATGGAAAATGGTTGAAAATCGGACTGGGCCGTTATTATTTTGACCAAAACCAGGCCCAAATTTCTGCCCTTATCTGGTCCGAGTGGTTTGGCATTAACCTCAGCCAAACGACAGCGTTTTGATCAGGATAATCTGGGTTGTTGATCTCACTTGATCAAACGGTCCAGTTCAGCCCCAACATCAACCAAACGACGCCGTTTAAAGCGTCCCCATCCAAGTCGTTGATCTGCATTTGATCCAACGGTTACAACTCATCCCCATGACCCGACCCATTTCCACATAAGACCGATCCGGTCTCAAGGAAATTGAAATGACGTCATTCCAATTAATCCACCGATCCAGGCCGTTGATCTTAATTGATCCGATGGCCAGGATCAAATCCCCCATCCCGTATATAGTTGCCAAACACACCCAGCCCCCCTCCAGGCCAAACCCTACCTCATCGTCTCTAAGCCTCAGAGATGAGCTCGTCTCCCTCCGCCTCATTCCGCCACTGACCGCCTGTCGGAAATCGCCCACGGCGGCGGTCAGTCACCAAACCCCACAAAAAATACACCATAGACTCCCCGTGAACTCCTCTTTCCCAAACCCTGAACCTCATCCTTCGAATCCCAGCCAACATCTTCGAATCTTCAATCGAAGGATCAGTCAAGAACCCTAATCCGCCCAATCACCACCAAATTAACACCCTAGGTCCCCCTCTTTCTCCTATAACCATACCTAGCCCTAGTTTTCCTCGAATCACCCTAGAACCCTTCGAATCTCATTTTGAAGACATGAACCCTAGCGCATCCACAAGATCCTTTGGTGCGGCGCTGCACCTAAACTCTCCCCTAGTCACACCCCTGAGCCTCTAAGGCTATCCTCGTCCCAAAATCCCCTAATGTTTCAGCTCGAATCGAGATGGAACTTGCCAAATGTTAAATCAAATGGACGAGACCTAGAGAGCCAAAACCTGGAACCTCTCCGAGTAAAAGGGGAAATTTGAGGTGCTTAATCGACTTTAGTCGAGTGTTTTCAGTCGAGAACACTCGATTAAAGTCCGTTTGGACCTTAAAAGTTCAAGTTGAAGTTTCAATGGGAACTGATTGGAGTCTGGTCTGATTTCGAGGTATTCTACTTCTTTTTCTTTTCTATTTTTGGTCGTTGTTTATCTGTTTGAGCCCCGTTGTATTTCATCATCTTTTCAAATTTATTTCTCTCTTCTCTTTCGGACCTTTTTCTCGTCCAGTTCTTCTCGTATGGTTGATTTATATGTGATGAATCAATTGAGTGTGTTTGTCCTTGAATTTGATTGTAAAAGTCAATGCCCGTAATGTTCTTGTACAAACTATGACTATTCCTATAAGATTTCCTGGTAGTATTATTTCAATGTGATTCATTTTGTATGATTCCCTGCTCGTTTCATTTCGTCTAAGATAATCACGATTGGTTCCCAGTATGATTAGCTTAATTCCTTTGTTATGATGTTGTATGATTCAATCTGAGGTCATGAGATTTATCGATTGAATTTGATTAGGATTTAGTTATAGCTGATTAAGGGTAGTGGCTCCAGAGTTTCCAAGGAGGTTTACTGTTTTAAAATCCAGTGATTAATTAGTATATAGTTCAGGTTAATGGGTGTTTAGGTTTACATTTAGGTCATTGGCTATAAGGTTTAATACAGATTGCCAAGAGTCAGGGTAGGGCAGTAATCAAGGGGCCTTCAGGGGTGTTTTGGGATTAAAAATATTCGAAATGGGTAATCTGAGTGGGCTGCCAGTAAGTACCAATATAACATTAAACTAATACATTTGTTCAATAATAGTGGGGAACAAGAAATAATGGTATTGGGAAGTGATTAAAGAATAGGCTGCCCATCACTTTGAATTAAAATGATTTAAACATATAGTAGTGGGCTGTGAGGGAAGATCATGGGCAGAAATATTTTCTTAATTAGCTTAATGCTCCTAAGAGCTGGAAAGTTAAGAAAGTTTGGTTATAAATAGAGTTAGACTTGGACAGAATAAGGGGTCCTTTTTTTGAATCCCTAGAGGTGAAATAGTTTAAGAGTTAAGAACAGGCTAAAAACTAGAGAGTCGGTCAGTTCTTAAGGATCAGTTTTGAGAGTGTTTAAGCTTGAAAGGAATAGAGAGAAGTATTGAGAAGTCTCACGGTGTCATTGAAATTCTTTTCCTGCTTCAGTGATTTCATTTTCCTGATTCAAGTACACTAGACTGATTTTGAGTGGTTTTGAGTCCTATTGAATTGGTTTCTGATTGAACTTTAGCTCGTTGAAAGTTTCAAGTGGTTCTGTATGTTTCTTTGAGTTCATCTGGTTTGTCTGGGTATTGTTGTGGTTCAATCTTGTGGGTTTTTGTTTGGTTTTGGGACAATCACTCCTGGGTTGAACTTGTTGTGTTGGTTGATGTTGTTATTGATGTGTGGTTGCTGGGATTACTGGTATCTGCTACTGCTGACTTACTCTTCTCCTTCATTATATCTCATTTTCAGGTACATATTCGAACCCTGTATTGATGTATCTTTGAAGTCGAAAATGCTGAAATAAAATGTGCCATCCATTTGCCTCCTGAAATCAATGTGTTCAAGCTTCCATATTGAGATAGATAATAGGCAATTCGTATTTGTTTAGGTTCATATTAGTTAGCATTTACATTGTATAATTAGACTGAAAACTAATCTATATAACTTGGACCATACTTAGACCCTTCGGACTGTTAAAATAAGGAGTGTTCATTAGACATATTGTGATTCAGATTCGCTTGTGTAAATATAATTGCTGAGAATAAAAGAAATGGTTAAGAAAGAAAAATTTCGAGTTTCATGATTTTCATGTGTTTTGATAACTACAATTCCAGTAGTGTAGTTTCAATCCGAAAATAATTAGCCTACCTTGTGGTATCAAATCATTCTTCCATTTTGCTGTTTGCCTTTAGCAAAAAAATCCAGAAATTCACTAGCGATTAAATAGGCAAATCAACTGAGCCTCAAGCTCGAACTTGAATGTTTCCATTCAAGTAGGTGAATACCATTTTTCTATGTTATAAATTGCGAGCACCCGTTGAATAACTCGAAACAAATTCAGTGAACACTTGTTCACGTTGAATTGAAGTTTGGTTGGTTTAAACGGTTTGGGCTCAATAGCACAGTTTCGAAAAGCGTAGGCTTTAGTGCCTTAATTAGTGGCCCGGGTCCAGTTTTGATACTATGTACATTTGGGCCCGGGCCAAGGCCGTTGATTGGCCATTCTTTTAATCCAGCAACAAATTAATTATGATTTCTTTATTATTAGAGACAAATAAAAATAGAAAGATGTAGTCAATTTAGGATTATCCTTTTTAAAATAAACAAGATGAGCCTCGCCAAATAGAACGCACGAGCTGCGGGGCCTCAATAAATGGATATAATAATTGGATAGACTTCGGGATCGGCTGCTTAGTGAATTTCACAGCCTTTTCCCAAAAAAAAAATAACAATGTGTTAGTCTCTTTAGGCGCGTACTTTAAATAACCTTATTTTCTTAAACTCGGGTGTACATTTATGTGACCCAAATTCAAATCTCAACGAAGTCGAAATGTGTCAATAATTACGGGTACATTGATTGTGACGTGGTTCGAGATGTATTTCCATGACGTTGTAATTCTTTTAAAAATTATGAATAGGACGAGCCTCAACAAACAAAAATACCTAAGTTGCGGGGCCCTCATAAAATGTATATATTAAAAATACTTAGACTTCGGGATGTGCCGTTTAGCGAATTACACGGCTCCCTAAAAAATAATAACGCGTTAGTCACTTTAGGCGCGCTTTTAATAATTTACTTTCTTAAACACGGGTGCACATTTATGTGACCCAAATCCAAATCTCAAAGAAGTCGAAATGTGTTAAAGGCCACAGGCGTACTGGTACGATGTGATCCGAAAATACATTTTCACGGCGTTGCAATTCTTTGTTAAAATAATAATAATAATAATAATATTAAAAGCGGTTAAGAATTAAAATTTGCACATAAGTTAAAGCATGTTGTGAATCAGATAATTAAGCCAAATATAACAGTTAAGCGACCGTGCTAGAACCACGGAACTCGGGAATGCCTAACACCTTCTCCCGGGTTAACAGAATTCCTTACTTAGATTTCTGGTTTGCGGACTGTAATACAGAGTCATTCTTTTCCTCGATTTAGGATTAAACCGGTGACTTGGGACACCATAAATCTCCCAAGTGGAGACTCTGAATTAAATAAATAAATCACGTTTCGATTGTCCTTTAATTGGAAAAACTCCCTTCTACCACGCACTTCGCGGGGTGCGGTAGCGCCAAAAGGAGGTGTGACAACAACGAAGTGATAAGACAGATCAATGAAATATAATATTGCAAGACAAAACAGAAACACAGAGTAAATACAGCAACATTTCAAGGATACCGACGAGGGTCTTCCAGGATACCGTCATGTAGCCCTTTTCTCAACTGTCCAATGGAACTTCTCGGGATACCGTCCCGTAGTCCAGATCTCATATCAATATCAAAGAATCTCCTGGGATACCGTCCCGTAGTCCAGATCTCATATCAATATCAAAGAATCTCCTGGGATACCGTCCCGTAGTCCAGATCTCATATCAATATCAAAAAATCTCCTGGGATACAGTCCCGTAATCCAATCATCAATGTGCAGGGGGATCTCCTGAGATACCGTCCCGTAGTCCCAAAATAAAAATGCAGGGGGGATCTCCCGGGATAATTCCCGTAGTCCCAAAATAAAAGTGCAGGGGGATCTCCTGGGAATCAAACCCGTAGTCCCAAAATAAAAGTGCAGGGGGATCTCCCGGGAATCAAACTCGTAGTCCCAAAATAAACAAACAAGGGGAAACTCCCGGAATCCCGCATCCGTAGTCCCAATGTAAATGCGCAACCAACATCAGAGAAATATTCAGAAATTTAAGTACAACAATACAAGGCATCAAGGAATACTGGCCTAACATGCTTCCACGTAATCACAGTTAAGACAATTTAAACATTTAAGCAGCTTGGATCAATTAAACATGCTCTTCTACGCTAGCACAAAATGTAAAAGCAAGTAAAGTAAGGCAAATATGAAAGATAATCCAAATTAAGTAATTAAGTAAAAAAAATCCGGGTTTCAACAATTTGCTCAAGTACGCGCTCGTCACCTCACGTACAAGGCATTCAATTATCAAGTATCACATCCTAAGGGACAAAGTCCCCCACACAATGTTAGGCAAGTCACTTACCTCGAACCGGTGCGAAAACAATTAGGGAATGATGCCTTGCCACGAGTATCCGACTCCAAATGGCTCAAATCTATTCAATTAAATTGCATATTATAAATAATAATTCAAGTAATTTATTCTACAATTAAATTCTAAGCTAATACGCGAAATTATATAAAATGACAAAAATACCCCTCGGGCCCCACATCTCGGAACCAGGTAAAATTTACATTTCCAGAAACCTCACACTCTCACGAGTCTAACCTTACCAAATTTATAGAATTTCCATATCAATTCGACCTTCAAATCAGTGATTTTATCCAAGAGAGTTTTCTACCTCCTTTCAATAAAATTATCAGATTAAACACCAAAACATGTAATAGATTCGAGTTATATAACCAAAATTGAGTTAAGAACACTTATCCCGTTGTTATCCAGAAAAATCTATCCAAAAATCGCCCAAATTGAGCTCCAATCGTTAAAAATGGGAAATGGGAACGAAGTCCCATTTCCATAACTTAAACATTCTGCCCAGGCCATTTTCCGCTACTGCGGTCCAGGGGCCGCTTCTGCGGTCCCGCTTTTGCGGTCCCGCTTTTGCGGTGGGAATCACCGCTTTTGCGGTTGAACTTAAAATGCCTGGGTCCGCTTTTATGGACTAAAAATCGCACATGCGGTTCTGCTTACGCAGAAGAATAACCGCTTCTACGGTTCTCCTAATATGGCGCCAAAACCGCTTATGCAGTCTTCCTATCGCAGAAGCGATCCCGCTTCTGCGAAACACATATCCGCTTTTGCGATTCCTGACCAAAAAGTCACTTCTGCTTCTGCGGCTTCCTGACCGATTAAGCGACTTCGGTTCTGCGGCTCCAAAACCCGCAGAAGCAAAAATACCAGAAGCAGCAGGCCTAAAATCTTCATAAGTCCAAAAATTCCCCATTTAGCTACCCGAAATCATCCCGAGACCCCCGGGACCTAAACCAAAAGCACCAATACCACCTAATACCTTATTCAAACTTGTACCAATCCTTAAATCACCCAAAACAATGCCGGAAACACGAATTAAGCAAAGATTCAAGCCTATGAACTTCAAACTCTATCCAAACACACTTTCGATCAAAAACCTATCCAAACCTTGTCCAAATGAGATAAAATTTTGCACACACCTCCCAAATGACATGACAGAGCTACAGAAACTTCCGGAATTCAAATCCGACCCTCGGTTCAAAATCTCACTATCGAACCGGAAACTTCAAAAATTCAAACTTCGGCATTTTAAGCCTAAAAGAGCTACGGACCTTCAAATAACATTCCGAACACGCTCCCAACCCCGAAATTACCTAATGGAGCTAACGGAACCATCATATTTCCATTATGAGGTCGTCTTCACACTATTCCAAATACTAACCATTTTTCAACTCTTAAGCTCTCATTTAGGGACTAAGTGTCCCAAAACACTCTGAATCCTAGAACTGAACGTCCCGACAAACCGAAATAACAAAAATGAACTTAGGGAAAGCAGTTAATGGGGGTTCGGGGCGTAAATTCCAAAAACGACCGGCCGGGTCGTTACATCCTCCCACATTTAAACATCCGTTCGTCCTCGAACGAGCATAGAAATCATACCCGAAGTAGCAAAAAGATGAGGGTACTGGCTGCGCATACCCTGCTCGGTCTTCCAAGTCGCCTCCTCGGCCGGCTGACCCCGTCACTGGACTTTCACTGAACCGATGTTCTTTGACCTCGAATTTAAGCTTTCAAAATGAGAATTTCCATTTAGATTTGACTCCAAACTTCCTGAATTTTAATTCTGACCATACACACAAGTCAATATACCTAGGATAAAGCTGCTCATGGCCTCTAACTGTTGAATGACGCGTCGGAGCTCAAAACGACCGGCTGGGTCGTTACATCCTCCCGCGCTTAGACATACGTTCGTCCTCAAACGTGCTGAGAACTACACTGAAGTAGTCTGAAATCACTTGTTTAACACCTCATGCACCTTCCTGTGCTTCCACAACTCAGTTGAGCACATTAGCTCGATCACTCTGTAGATATACTCCTTTATTCAAGCAAAAAAGCCATTAGCCCCAATTCCAACGTTCGAAATTTCCTGCCAAGCATGTTTCCATCATACGATCACCATATCAATCTTCACACGCTGTACCCAAACATGACTGCATAACTTGTTGAATTCACACTTTGCATCACTTTACTCATAGGCCACAATGACATTCTTTAAACATAATAGTCGAAATTCTACAAATCTGATGCTCCCATTGCATCTCATGACCTACACAAGTCTTGCTCCACAAACTGAAATACCACAATCTGATGTCGAAATTACAACATCGATACGACCGAAGAGATGTGCCGAAATAACCAACTGTCGAATCAACAATTCATTAGATCTATACTCCTCACAAGATCCATTACCTTGTCCCAAACCAGAGAATGATCTTTGCTCTATAATATACTTCATATAATCAGTTTGCACTGACCCCAAATCCAATAACCTCGTCTCACCCAGTACGAACTGCTCCGGCGATAAGCCACCTCAGACATAAAGAAAAGTCCCGCAAGACGACACAATGTGCCAGTAGGCTACTAATTCGTACGCGATACAAAAGGAAGGCGAACTCTA
>MU788718.1:153126-176796 GCA_026770625.1 Nicotiana glauca
CTCGAACCGGTGCGAAAATAACTAGGGAACGATGCCCTTGCCACGAGTATCTAACTCCAAATGGCTCAAATCTATTCAATTAAATTACATATTGTAAATAATAATTCAAGTAATTTATTCTACAATTAAATTCTAAGCTAATACCCGAAATTATGTAAAATGGCCAAAATACCCCTCGGCCCCCACATCTCGGAATCGGGTAAAATTTACATTTTCAGAAACCTCGCACTCTCACGAGTCTAACCATACTAAATTTATAGAATTCCCATATCATTTCGACCTTCAAATCAGTAATTTTATCCAAGAGGGTTTTCTACCTCCTTTCAATAAAATTCTCAGATTAAACACCAAAATTTGTAATAGATTCGAGTTATATAACCAAAATTTAGTTAAGAAAACTTACCCGTTGTTATCCAAGAAAAATCTATCCAAAAATTGCCCAAACCGAGCTCCAATCGTTAAAAATGGGAAATGGGAACGAAGTCCCATTTCCATAACTTAAACATTCTGCCAGGCCATTTTCCGCTTCTGCGGTCCCGCTTTTGCGGTGGGAATCACCGCCTTTGCGATCAAACTTAAAATGCTTGGGTCTGCTTTTACGGACTAAAAATCGTACCTGCGGTTCCGCTTCTGCGGAAGAATAACCGCTTCTGCGGTTCACCTAATATGGCGCCAAAATCGCTTATGCGGTCTTCCTATCGCAGAAGCGATCCCGCTTTTGCGGAACACATATCCGCTTTTATGATTCCTGACCAAAATGTCGCTTCCGCTTCTGCGGCTCCAAAACCGAGAAGCTAAAATACCAGAAGCAGCAGGCCTAAAATCTTCATAAGTCCAAAAATTCCCCGTTTAGATACCCGAAATCGTCCTAAGACCCGCGGGACATCAACCAACAGCACCAATACCACCTAATACCTTATTTGAACTTGTACCAATCCTTAAATCACCCAAAACAACGCCGGAAACACGAATTAATCAAAGATTCAAGCCTATGAACTTCAAATTCTAACCAAACACACTTTCGATCAAAAACCTATCCAAACCTTGTCTGAATGAGCTGAAATTTTGCACACACCTCCCAAATGACATGAAGGAGCTACAAAAACTTCCAGAATTCAAATCCTACCCTCGGTTCAAAATCTCACTATCGAATCGGAAACTTCAAAAATTCAAACTTCGACATTTTAAGCCTAAAAGAGTTACGAACCTCCAAATAACATTCCGAACACGCTCCCAACCTCGAAATCACCTAATAGAGCTAACGAAACCATCGGATTTCCATTCCGAGGTCGTCTTCACACTGTTCCGAATACAAACCATTTTTCAACTCTTAAGCTATCATTTAGGGACTAAGTGTCCCAAAACACTCCGAATCCTAGAACCGAACGTCCCGACAAACCAAAATAGCAAAAATGAACTTAGGGAAAGTAGTTAATGGGGGTTCGGGGCATAAATTCCAAAAAAGACCGGCCGGGTCGTTACAAATTTCCATGGAAATATTTCACTCAAAGAAGGGAATTCATCCAGAAAAAACAGTTTAAGATAAGTTTCAGATTTTTTAAATCTTGAATTTTATAAAGTTGAATGGCATGTTGGATACCATGTCTTCCTCACAGGCGTATCAAAGCACCATTCCATTACTGATGTCACAAATAATGGATTCTCAAATAAAATAGATGTAAATTATCGTGAAGTCCATAGCGACGGCTTAAACATGAAAGATGAAATAGAGCATCCACCAATTCTCCTTGGAAAGGAATTGACAAACTGTGATGGAAGACAAAGTTGATTCCAATGCAACGATAAGAAGGAAGTAGTATCAAGTCCTGGTTCTACTTTTTCTACTCTACTTATTGTTTTTGTATTTATGAATTTCTAACCTTTGTGGTATGGTAATATTTCAATTGATGAAATTCATTTGAAATAAATGTTAGTAGATGACTAACTTTGTGATGATCTTGAAAGATTATTTTCAAGGTCCTAAGTATAAATTAGGCTTACACTAATACTTGAAAATATTCTTGAGATCATGAATATAATATGTACAAATGTACATATACTTGTTTGATTAGAGTAAGAGATCAAACTGTTTAAATGTTATAATGGTTTAGTTGGAAAATCACTTGAAGAGATAAAATCCTTGTGATTTTCTAGTCTTATTTTGGAGACTAAAATCTTCGTGATTTTTTACTCCTGCTTCGAGTTAAAATCTACATGATGTTTTACTCGTTTGTTGAGATTAAAGTCTTCGTGACTTTCTACTCATTTGTCGAAAATTAAAGTCTAAGTGACTTTGTAATCATTTTGGAGATTAAGATCTTAGTGATTTTTTAATACAATTTATTATTCGATTTGAAGATTAAAAACTTCATCGTTTATTAAATTTGATTGTGTCACATATTACAAGATTTGAAGATTAAAAAACTTCACCGTTTATTAATTATGATTGTGTCAGATTGGTTTGAAGATTAAAAACTTCACCATTTATTCTGACTCTATTATGACACAAACAACAGTTCATGTGGTTGGCTCTACAAAGCAATAGAGGTGGCGTTTGAAGAAATATGTTTGGAATATGATATTATTCATCAAACGATTGCCCCTTCATTGGCGCAATCTAATGGAATTGCAGTAAGAATGAGTAGAACGTTAAAGGAGATGATAAAATGCCTTGTTGTAAGTTCTGGCTTACCCAGATCTTGTGGGAGAAGCTATTCTTACAGCTAACACTCAATTGAGTTCCCCATAGCAAAACGAAATCCATTCATACAAAAAATGAAAGAAAGAAAGAAAACCCAACTTGAAATATTTTCAAGTGTGGGGGATATCTGGATAAAGTGCAAGTTATTAAACCCAAAAGGATAAAAATCAGATCGAAAATTGTTGATTCCGTTTTCATAAGATATGCAACAAATAGTAAGGCATATCGTTTTCTGATTCATAAATCAGAAAATCCCGACATTCATATTAATACGGTAATTGAATCAGATAATGTTGAATTTTTTGAGAATTTAACCGTATAAAAAAGAATGTGAGTCGTCTAGTGAAAATCTAAGCGAACACGGGAAGAAGCAAAGGAAAGTACACCTATTGAGGTGAATCTAAAACGTAGTAAACATCAAAGGAGAACTACTTCCTTTGGACTAGATTTTCTGACATTCTTGTTGGAAAGTGAGCCTCAAACATTTAAAGAAGCAATGTCTTGCTCGAAAGCACAATGTTAGAAAGAGGTAGTCAATAGTGAGATAGAATCCATATTAAGTAATCATACTTGGGAATTGGTTGATCTTCCTCCAAGAAATAAACTTTTGGGTTCTAAGTGGATTTTTAGACGGGAAATGGAAGCTGATGGTACTATTGACAAATATAAGGTAAGATTAGTTGTCAAATGATTTAGACAACGAGAATGTCTTGATTATTTTGATACATACTCGCCGGTAACGAGGATTACATCTACTCGGGTATTAATATCGTTAGCCGCGTGTATGGCTTTGAAATCCACCAGATGAACATAAAAACAACCTTATTAAATGGAGATTCGGAGGAAGAAATTTATATGGAATAACCTGAAGGGTTCGTGGTTCCCGAAAAAGAAAAGAAGATGTGTCGACTTGTTAAGTCACCCAAACAATGACATGCGAGATTTGACTAAATAATATTGTCAAATGGTTTCAAAAATTAATGAGTGTAAACAAATGTGTTTACATTAAGAATACTTCAAGTGATATAGTCGTTATTTTAATTATATGTAGATGATATGTTGATGAAATATTTAAAATGTGGGGGATTTTAGCTTATGCATGACAAAAGTCAATGTTAGATGTAATATCTAAATGATATAATTTTTGAACCCATTGATATAGTAGTTGGTAAATTCATCAGTTGTTTAGTCTTAATGAAGACTAGTTGATGAAACTACTAATTCGGAAGTTGGTCTCGTTCCTTTCTCGAAAGATCACTTTCTTTATTGAAAAATTTATATTGTTTAGTTCTTATATGAAATGATGTCACTTTGAAGGTTGTGACTTTTCATAGAAAGATACGTCTGTACGTTTTTGTATGGACATGACCGTTCATGAACAAATGCATTAATACGTTCGTCTATAATTAGGTGAACCAACAGATGAACATGACCAAAATCCATTGCAAGTTGGATTTGTTACATAAATGAAGGTGTTATAATTTGCATATTATATAGATATATGAATAAATAGCATACAAATGCTTGAAAATGACAGATTGATTGATAAATGTATTATATATTAAAAGGATGTGGTCACAACTGATGCCAATCATTCCAGTTGTTGCTATAATATACCATTACTACATTAAGTGTAGTCAATAATATGATATGCAATCAAAAGTCGTGACGTATTAGTCTACAACATAAGGAAGTTTGCATTGAACGTTTATGAAAATGAAACAAGTTTTGAAGTGTACTCCAAATTATGTTTTGCACTACAATAAGTATCCCATGATAATAAAGGGGTATATTGATGAAAATTAGATCACCGGTTCAACCGATTCTAAATAGTCGGTGGATGAGCGATGTATTGTAAATCGTCCAAACAAATGTGCATTGATCGCGCTACAGTGGAGGCTGAGTTTATAGCCGTAGACAAGGCAAGTGAAGAAGCTGAATGGCTCCGAAATTTCTTGGAAGATATTCCATTTTTGGCCCAAACCTTTGGCACATATATGTATACATTGTGATATTCAAACGGCAATAGGCAGGGCAAGGAGCGTTATGTATAACGAAAAATCTCGTCACATTCGACGGAGACACAATACCGTTAGACAACTACTCTCTAGTGGTGTTATAATGATTGGCTACATAAAGTCAAGAGATAACGTATCGGATCCACTTACAAAAGGCCTATATAGAGAGGCAATTGAAAGGTCATCGAAGGGAATGGAGCTATGGCCGAGGACAAGTCATTGTAGCGGTAACTCTACCTAGAAGACTGGAGATCCCAAGATCTAGGTTCAAAGAGATCAAACAAAGTCACTAATGACGGTTCAACATTGTCAAATAAAATTTTTTTTTGGTCCATTCTCGTGATAAGACAATATTCAGTACCAAGGATAAAGAGATAAGACTTTTTAATGGTTTCTAAGTTTGATACAGTGTATATCAAATAGTGTATCTACGGGATAACACGTTTAGGAATCACCTATGTAAGTGTGAAGTGTAAGCCGCTTCAAGGAGAATTCTGTAAGGCCAGTTCTCTACGCACTTATGAACTAGGTGGTGTTCATGGCTGAGACGAACACAACAATGAGAACCAAAGACGGTTAAGGGTTGATTGTGTGACTTATGGTTGTCTAGGTATACACCAAAGCTCGACGGTTCAAAGATATCAAATCTACCGATTGACCGAGTATATCCGACATAAGTTCACTACAGAAAGTTCAAAGGGAAACCTACTTATCCAGATGCGACTAATCCCTACTTGCGAATCACACAATATTTTCATGCATTTTTTTCACATATGTCCATTCCCCATTCATGTGGGGGATTGTTGTATTTTTATTAAGGAGTGTGAATGGAAAATGGAAGAGGCACCTCTTGGATTGTACCTCTTCATCTCACCCTTTCGTTGTCTATAAATTTAGAGGCTTGGCCTCATTTTTTAGATATAGAAAAATCTGAAAATGTCTTCCCCTCTTTTCTATTTGCATTATTTTCAAATAAATATAAGTGTCAAGTGTGATTTGCTCCGTCTGTTAAGTTCGCTGAAATTCTGTAGTTTCGATTGCCAGTATTGCAGAATAGTTATTCCGTTCTATCCTGGGAGGAATTAATCCAAAACCTTGGGCAACAATGATGGGATTAAATTCCTTAAGGACACACAAGCAACTTGTGGGCTCGAAATTATTATTTCACGTTTTGCTTATTGAACTAACGTTTGTTTATTTCTCTTATTTTCTGATTTTTAACACTGTATCACCAACAGTCTTTTCAGACAAATTAGGTTCTCTACATCTTATATTTATCCCTACATTGATGTACAAGTCATTGCAAACCCCAGTCATTACCCACTTCAAGGATATCGTGTTAATTGAGTAGAACATTTTTAATTAAATCAATTTATTCTTGCAGAAACCCTGTGAAAATTAGTGAATTCTACAATTATTTGTATGATTTACACAAACACAGTTCAACATTTCAAGTGGAGCATGATTACATGACAAACAGTCAAGCATTAGTCAATCAAACTCTGAAAACATAGCAAAAAGATCTCTTTTTTAAAATACCCGAGTCAATGCCACCCTTTCACAACCTCTCAATGGTAAGATAATGTTCCAACTACAGAATATCTGATTATCAGGTGAAGCAAGCATCAAAACCATCTTACAACAATAACAACAACTACACATCCATATTAGTTGAGTCAGCTATTTGAGTCCCCAATACAGATTCCGCACAAAGGCCATTCGACATTTCAAGTTGACCATGATTAGTGTGACGAACATTAATCAAAAAGATCTCTTTTTTGTGATACCAAGTAAATGCTGCCACACAAAGGCCATTCAACATCAAGTTGAGCATGATTATAGTGACAAAGCCTCAATCAATAAAACTTTGAATATTTAACAAAAAAGATCTCTTTTTTATAGAACCAAAGTCAATGCAACCCTTGCAATGCCTCTCAATTGTAAGATAACATTCCAATTACAGAAAATCTGGTGAAGCAAAGCATCAAAACTATCTTACAACAATAACAACAGCTACACTTCAGCTCCAAACTAGTTAAAGTCAGCTATATGAATCCTCAATATATATTATATCTTGTTTGGAGTTTAGAGCAACCATCTTTTATGGTGGTGGTGGACTTTCTGAAGCAAAGAGAATAGATCTGAAGCGAAGAGAGAGTAGGCGAACAGATCTGGCCACGCCTATAGATTGAGCCTTTGGAATCTGAAATAGAGTCTCCGGAGAAGATTTGAGGGCCGTATTTTTTGTTCGTATCCGTTTAGCTATAACGCAATGTATATAGTAGTTTGCTTGGACGGATTTCTTATCTTCTTTGCTATTGAGTGTCATACAATCATATAAATACATAATATTATGTACAAATACACTCAAATATGTTATATTTTTATATAAATACATTGTTTTTTGCCTATATTTTATGTATTCCGAAAATCTATATTTTGTTAATACAACCGAATATCACTATTTTTGTGATCTTTTGTTGTTTGAATACAATCGAATTGAATATGGTGAATTGAATACAATGTATAATAGTGCCTAATGAACACCGGTGAATTGAGTACAATTTATACAGTCGTATTGAATATAACGATATACACCATATTTCAAGATTTTTTATTATTTTGAATACAACTGAATTCAATATAGTGAAATTAAATACACTTCAATATTGCGCTTTCCGTTATTAAACGCTCGTAATCACTATTTTTAGGCGTATTACCTCACTGTGTTTATAAATATATTTGCTTGAATAGATGGAATACATAATTAAATAACTGGAAATTAGGAGCGGTACACGTTAATTGATCCCCTTTCCGTTATTAAACAACTGAACTCCCTACTTATTAGGCGAATTTCGCGATTGTATTCATAAATACAGTAGCGCGAATACAACGAATACAGTCTGGTAGCAACAAAATCTTAGCTATAAGAAGTTAATAACCACTAAACTATAGTGCTTTCTTAAAATTCCTTTATTTTTTTATTTATGAAAATTGAAATTTGAATTATATGTATGCACGTCGTTATAATATAACCATTGAAGTACAATTTACCCGTCGAAGAACATTCAAAATTATAATTATTCGGTGAAAATAGACTTCTCATGCCATATTTTTATTTACATGTAACATTTCCGCTAATTTTATTTTTTGTGTTTAAAACGGTTAGATTTACTCATGCACTATGCAAAATGATCTTTGAATACGGTAAAATCGAAGGGTCCTATTTTCGGTCATACGACGCTTCGTAAGCACGTTTCCAAAAGCTTGAGGCTATGGTCGAAATTCACACCTGAGGGGCTATCGACGTCCAAACCTAATGTAAAAAATCACAAAGGAACAAACATGCAAGAACATAAAAGAGGTTTTAAATAAAAAATAATAAAAAATATAAACACATTTTAAAAGATCAAAACCCTAATATTTATGGTAGATGAGAATAGAGAAAAATCTCAGATATTCGTACATAGAAAGAAAGAAAAACGAACACAAATGAGAATTCGAACCAGATTTGGTCCAAAAAATAGGGAGATTAGCTTGCCATGTTAGGCAAGCTACTAAGTTATACCATAATCGAGTAGCGAGTAGTAAGATAGAACCAATAAAGTAAGAAAATCCTCAAGGAATTCCATAACCAATGGGAATCAGAGGAGGTTAGGGGTGACGACGTCTAGGGTTTCAGATAGATGGATGAGAGACGAGAGCATATGAGGGAGGTGAGTTTGCGATTATGAGGGATTAGGGTTAAGGAGTTAGGTTTAAAGGGGTGTGAGGAATAAGGATTTAAGGAGGGATTAGGTCGGGATGGTTAATGGGCCACGACCGGGTTGGGGAGTAATGGGTCATTGGTTTGGGCAGGGGTTATTGGGTTAGTGTATGGGTTAGGTATTTTAGGCATTGGGCTGAGGGTTGGTCCGAAAATAGGTTTAGAAAATAGACTATTAGTTAAATACCCACTTTTAATTAATAAATAATTTGTAAAAATGATAAATAAAATAGTAAAAATATTATTTGTGCATAAAAATGATTAATGACAATTATTTAACACTATAAAAATATAAAAAGTTTTTTTTACAAAAATAAAGTAATTACAAGTATATACGGGATATTATTGCAAAATGTGCAATTTTAATCTTAAAAATTCAAATGTAATTATAATAAATGTACCAAAAATATTTAAACCTGGTATGGATGCAAATGATGAAGTTAGTCAATAAAATCATTATAAAACTAGTTTGTGATGCAATTAATGATTATTTATTCAATAAAATATGAGAATAAAATAACTAAAAAAATCTTTAAGAATATGGAAAAATTAGGAAACATGCTTGTATGTGTTTATAAATCAAATGATGATGCATATGTACTGTTTTGAAAGTATATATGTATATTTAAAAATATGAGAAAAAAATTGGTTATCAACACCCGCCGTATTGATTTCTTACATACGTTAGGAGTGACGTTGTTTAACAACTACCTAAATATGTATCATTTCTCAAGCAACACATAATAAATAGGCACAGTGAATCGATGGCCATTCAATCAACTGAAATAAGCACGTAGTTGAACAAATAGACAAATTCAAAGGTTTAATTATATTAAAACATAATAAGAATTCATTATCCAAGAGGTTCCTCCAAAACCCTAGATAAAATTAGCTATTCATAATAGTATGTAAAATTACAATACTAAAATTCATAACCAATAATGGAAATAGGAAGAAGAAAGAGAAAAACTCGTACAAGCCTTGCCCCCTCAGGTCCAAAATGTGCCTAAAGTCCTCAAAATACCATTTTTCCATGTATATATATAAAGTAAGGTCGGGCCCAAACAATTATACCTTCTCCTACGCGAAAAAGATACTTTTTCAGTTCAGGACGTTCGCGGTCGCTGATTCAACCGCGGATTTGGCCGCGGATTTTTACCATGTGTTCTGCCTCACATCCGCAGCCGGGCACCGCGCATTTTCCACCCTATTCTGTTTGAAGTTTGGAAAAACGTAAAACTTGAAAGTGGTAGCCCTTTGAATTAGCTCTCCAACCATTTATTGTGGAGCTCAAATAGAGTTCTGAGCGAAAAGTTATGTGCATTTTACTAGACATTGCACAGTATGCCTACTTGATTCTTCGTTCGTTCTTAACTATCATCCATTGATCTCCGAACACGATCCTGGCTTAATTCCTTGGGCTTTTACTCAGATTTCAAAGCTTCAAATCACTTGAATTCATTCTATAACATCTACATAGCTCGGAGTCACTTCTACAAGGCATAAACCACACAATTTGTGCAAAACACTAGCGATTAAAGCTCAAATCCAATTAAAGTACAGTAAATTAGTGTGTAATAAGCGACTAAAATACGTAATTATACCCTATCATCAGCCTCAAACCGCCGAACGACGCGCTATAGCTCAAAACGACTGGTCGAGGCGTTGCAATAAGTGCTAACACGCTACCTATCTACATACCGCCTCTATGGATAGAAATTTAATAACAACATGTACCTATCTTAAAAAATTAATTTTCACCGTCCCAAATAAATTTGATTTGTTGAACTAATGTTTAAATCACATTTATTAATTTAAAAATTGGGTTGGAAGCTTGAGGTTTCAGGGAAAAAAAATTAAATAGTGATTTTTAAAATATATTTGGAGTTGGATATTGAATCTTAGCGTATTATTTTTGAATTATAGCTTTGCAAAATTATATATAGGTTATATGGTTACGATATATAGAGACAAGAGGGGTTGCTCTGATGGTAAGCAATCCCCACTTCCAACCGAGAGATTGTGAATTCGAGTCTCCCCAAGAGCAAGGTGGGAAGTTCTTGGAGGGAAGGATGCCGGAGGTCTATTTGGAAACAGCCTCTCTACCCCAGGGTAGGGGTAAGGTCTGCGTACACACTACCCTCCTCAGACCCACTATGTGGAATTATACTAGGTTGTTGTTGTTGTTGTATGGTTACAATATATGTGTGGGTCAGTACTTATGTGTAATTATCTCGTACTTATGGTACCATGTTACGTAAAATAACTTCTTCCGCTATGTTTTTGCCTATTTACGTTTTTACCTCCTTTTATATTATTATATAGCCTGCTCGGTGCTCACTGTGCCCTCTCCGCCACATACCATTCACAAAAAAAAAAAAAAAAAAGGTTTGAAACTATGAAGCAGATTATTGTTGCTCGATGGGAAAAAATTCACTTGTGGGAACGGGAAAAACTTCACATCGGAGTATTCCACATAAAGGTATTTACTTTAGATTTTATTGTCACGGATCTATTGTTTTTGAGACGAGCGTCTCCCAGAAACAGCCTCTCTACCCCTCTAGGGTTGTTGTTGTGATTTTGCTTAATTTTTGATTTTTACCCTTTTTGAGTGAAGTTGTTTGCTGAATGATATATTATGCTTGATTTGCGTAGATAGATTCCTTTGTTTTCTAATCTTTCAGTTTACTCAGAAGGAATTTTGCTCAATTTTAGATTTTTCGTTAGAGTTAAGTTGTTTGCTGAGTGAAATATTACGCTTGATGGATTCCTTTGTTTTCTTGCCTTTTTAGTTGGTAGAAGAATATTGGATTTATTTGAAAACAATCAATAATAAGGAAAAGTTCAGTGGAGAAGATGGTTATGCAAATTGTAATAATGAGTTTAGGAAGCCATCTGCTTTTGAACCATATCTTCCATCTAGGATATCTGATACAATATTATTAGCCTCTTATTTTTTTCATTTGTCCAAGAAGGAATTTATCTCAATTTTAGATTTTCACCCTTGTAATTTTTTGTTAGAGTGAAGTTGTTTGCTGAATGATATATTAAGCTTGATTTCTGTTGATGGATTTCTTTGTATCTCTTGCTTTCTTAGCTGACAGAAGAATATTTGAAAACATTTTAATATTTGCAATGCTTGATGCTATTGCAGCCTAACAAGAAGAGGAAACTGCGATCAAGTACGGAGGAGAATGCAAATAATAATAATAATGAGTGCGAGCTACCTGCTGATGTTATAAGCTCTATTTTTATAAGATGCCCGGTGAATACCTTATCCATGTTAAGGTGCGCATCAAAGTCGTGGAATGACTTTATTACTAGTCCTCCCTTTGTTCATTCTCACCTGGAACAATCAACGGAAAATGCCCAACTTCTTTTTCTGAAACCCAATTGCTCAGAAGTGCAACAGTTAAATAGGTGCAGACTACAATTTGTTTCAGTAGAAATGGAAGGAAAGGGAGAAACCAATGAGGTATACGCTGTCACTTTACCTCGTTTCCCGTATCCCCAATCTGGTTTCCATGTGTCCGCTGGTTTAGTTTGCATTTCATTGCCTGATTGCATTTATTTGTGCAATCCTCTTATGCAACAATTATGTAAATTGCCAAAATGTTCACCTTGTGTTTTAAGTGGATGGACAAATGTTGGGTTTGGATTTCTTCACTCAACAAAGGAATTCAAAGTGGTGCATTTTTTCTATACGAGTCTCGGAAATCATCCTTTTCCCTTTTGTACACATTTACAAGTAAGATGCGAGGTGTTTACGTTTTCCCTAATAAATGGGGTTGGTGGCATTTCAAATATATGGAAAGAAATTGTTAAGACGCCTCCATGTTATCCCTCCGGTCCAGGGCTGCTAGTGAATGAATGCTATTACTGGTGGGCTAGACAATTTGCTTCAGGCGCGCATGATCGAATTTTATCGTTTGAGTTTGAAAGTGACAAGTTCCTAACTATTTCTTGCCCATCATCTTTTAAGGATCTTCCCAAACTGAGTATGATGGATTTGAAAGGAATGCTTTGCTTGCCAGACGTGGCTCACTACCGCGAGAGTTCAATTCTAGATCTGTGGATACTTAAGGATAAAGTAAGTTGCATATGGGCGAAGGAGTATAGCATCAATTTAGTTAACTTTAGGCCCAGCTGGCGTACTTATCCTATCTTCAGGACGTGGAATGAAGAAATAATATTTATACATTTGGATAAGGCCGTCTTCTATGACCTAAAAACAAAATGTTTTAGAGCAGTGAAAATCGGTTTTGATATTTGTCAAGACAACTCCGTGCTTTTTGCATTGGGTTTTGGAATTTACCGGAAAAGCTTGTTTTCATTAGGAAGCACTTAGATCCTTCCTAGTTATATCCCTTTAATGTTACAGGATATTGCTCCGTATCTTATTGTGTATGAAGCATCATCGGTGAACGTTGTAATAAGGTTTAATGTTATTTTTGATAATCAAAAAACGAAACAAAAGGGTAATTCTGTTTCTATACATGCTTATACATGCAGTCCCTATCCTCTCTCCTTGTTTAATGCATTTCAAGTGTCACTTTACTTGTTATGCTATTATGCAGTTTGATATTTTGAAAATTTGTATCAAAGCAGTACAAGGAAAAAAAGATAGTTAATCCTTGTCGAAAAATATTGTCAGGAGTTTGGCAAACATGCGTTGACTGAAATGTAGATCCATTCAATTGATGAAGCAAGGGAGATATACCAAAGGGGTGTGCGTGTGGAAAGAAAGAAAGAAAGGAAGGGGAGGGGTTAATGGAGAGACGGAAAAAGGGATGGGTTTTTTCTTTCTTTTTACATTTTGTCATCCTTTTTAATTATTTATGATTTTAGTACTACATTAAAAATTTACAGTAAATTATTTTTGAAAAAATTTGGGACCCATAGATAACAAATGTCAAGCAATAAATGATCTTATATCTGACTTCATGTCAGGCAATTGAGATCACATTCTAGAGGAGAGGTTTATTATTGTGCAAATGGATGTGTTGAGTGTTCAAATGGAAATGATGAAAGTTTGTTTACCGGGATGGAAAAGCTGTATAAGTTTAAGTGGCTAAGAGGTCGTTTTGCCTATTAGTAATCTTCACTCCATAAACTCCCCCTCCCATCCAAGGAAAAAAAGAACACAACTACTAACAAACATGTTTAACCATATATATATATAAAACATTAGAAGAATTAACCTAAATTGTCATTCACTCAACCGTTTAAATTAGAAACAACCGGCGAATGTATAATGTAATAATCTATATATAATGTATGTATAACTGTGTATGATTAATATATAATATGTGTATACAAATTAGGAAAAAGTAAATTAACTCTAAAAGAAAATCGCTTGTATATAATGGCACGCGATTAACAACAACCCAGTAAAATTCCACCAGTGGGGTTTGGGAGGATAGAGTGCTAAAATTGCTAGCGGTGATTTCCAAAATAGATACTATGTTTTTATTCCAAGAATACCGCTATTAGCATCACAAGATGAAAAATTGCCAATTGTTTTTTAAAAGAACACAATTTCCAATATGATTATGCTTTGCTATGACTATAATGAATTTTGTTGGAATTTATTTGCGTGAATTTGTTTTTCCTTTTCTTTCTCCTCCTCTTTCTCTTCCCTTTCTCCTGAGCCGAGGGTCGATTGGAAACAACCTCTCTGCCCTTTCGGGTAGGGGTAAGACCTGTGTACGTATTACCCTCCCCAGACGTCACTTTGTGGGAATACATTGGGTAGTTGTTGTTGTGTTGTTGTTTTTCCCCCTGGTCAACTTTATTTTTTTTTATCAAGAGCCAAAAGTTCAGAAGGCGTGAAACTATTAATTCGACCACTGACATCAGATAGCGGGGACGATCACTCAACGGATAACATAGTTTATGATGAAGTTATTCAAAAGGTTCAACTAACTGATGCCAGGTTATAATTTTTATGTTTGACTTGTCACAAAAATAGTTGTGATGTTAACTCTATGCGTCTCCCACTATCTAGGAATCTTATGCAACTTCTGTTTACATATGTAGCATATAAATACAATCATATGATTTCTATATTTTGTCCAGCTTTCCACGCGTATTCCGTTGGCTTTTTAAGATTGTAGGCTTCATCTGATCATGACAAAATAGAATTAAATTGCTTTGTTGCTTTTATCAGTCTTTAACAGTTACTTTCACGCCTCTTTGTTTTTGCTTCTCGGCACTTTTCAGAAACGGAAGAGAGAGTACGACAAAGAGGGTCAACTGTCAAATAAGAGTGAATCCTTTTACATTAAAGTTGCTTAGTAATCTCTATTTTGCATTTCCTGAGTCGTTTGTTCTACTGGTTTATGTTTCTATTTCCTTTTTGAAATGGAATAGAAAGGAAAACATCACTTCACGCTTTTTCCAATAGAACATGACCTTAATGATGCTTTATGCAGTTACTGGTCATGCTTAAAAGTTGAATGAAAGAAATCTCTTCAGGTTATTGATATGTTGGAAAGGATAAAGGATCAGAGTGAAAGAAAGTCACAATCTTGAGTTAATGGCCACCATGAATCTTCACATCAGTGTAATAAATAATGATTAAGATACGATAAGAACATGCAAATAGAACTGTACATACTAGCAGCTTCCCGAACGTTAATTTGTTTCACAACTCTGTGTACATCTCAGACAAAATTTACATTCGCGATCGGATTTTAGCTGAAGCGTAAACAAATTCCTGCCCCATTCGCATGGTAATCAACATTTGCAACATCTTACACGTTCTTCATCGACATTAAAGCTTAACCATCCAGAGGTAAGGTTTTTGAGAATCTTGATTTGTGTCATTATCAAATTTGTAATACTATTTGACTGCTCCAGTGTTACATCTGAAGACCTATTAATTGAAATGTATTGTGTTTTTTGGGAGTTCAAGTAGCATGAACGCGTGAGGGTTGGAAAGAAGTTACTTACGAGTGATATGTGGTGCTTCATGTTGAAAGGTAAAAGATGAACTTTACCCTCCCGGAGAGAAACCTTAATCTTCTTTGGATCCTTGCCTTATGTATACAAAAAAGGGAGGACTAAAGCATCAGAAATTAAATACTTAAAAAGTATTATTCGTTATGTTGTAACTTAGATAATTACAGTCTAAACATATATCTGCTCTCCAATTCAAATTTCAATTTGATTTTATATGTTATTTTTCAGCTAACATGTGTCGATGCTTCATTTATCCACGGCGTAAAATGTTTGCTCCGTTTTCTGTTTGCAGGTACCCCCAACTATACACGTGACTACTCTGACTTTACGAGGTAAGCTGATTGCAAACTTTAGTCTGACGACAAAATTATTTAATTTTCAATAGTTGCAAGAAAGTATATTCGCCATCCGACTTCATAAATCTTTTTTTTTCGGCTTCAGAAAAAAGAGTAATTTGTTTGTAAAACTGCTTACACACTTGAATACAGATGTTTGAACACAAGAAAAGCGTCCCTATTGGACATTCTGGACAAAAGAACTGATGTCCATGTTTGGCAATAGAAATGTTGAAATGAAATTTAGTCAGCTTAAAAAATATAAGGAAATATCAGCAGATAAGAAAGAATATTGTTTTAGAAGCCCCATGGTTCAAATCCAGCCAGAGCCTCTCTGCCTAAGTTAGCTCTGCTGCTTTACGAAAAGTTGATGCTTTGGCATGGTTCTCACTAAATGATACCTGAATATTTTTGTCATTTTCTTCTGTTACTGTTATTGTTATTTTTCCTATGGAATTGCGTTAGCAGATGCTGCTAAAATTGTTGTATTCTGCGTGTTAATAATTCTTCTTTGAAAAAATATGATTACTTTCAAAGATTTTGCACTTTTCCCCCTTTTTCAATTGTTTATCATATCATTTAAATGTCTGTACTGCATACGTGAAAGATTACAGACTAACTTTTCACCTAAAAGAATTACTTCTCAATTCAGACAATTTCTCCAAATTGTAAGAAAATCTGATGTAAAATGCATAATACGGGTTCATTCACTTCATTCGACTGAGCATAGCAGAATCAGAAGACAATAAAATTACTATATTCATGTATAAAACAGTACTGATAGATGTACATTCAGAAAAATTTTGCTATAGATATGGCTAATGATAAGTTTGATTGGACTTCTCCTCATTTCTACTTGAGCTATGATAATTTGGCTCCCATACTGAAAATGTTCTTCTAGTTTTTTGCCATTTTACTTGAAGACATGTTATGCTGAAAGAGTTGCTTTAATACTGTGCCAATTTTCCTTAGCACAGTACACGCACACAAAAAGTCTAAGTTGCTATCCTTTTTATGCGATTAATAGGTTGCGTGATTTGCCAAGCGACTGTGCAAGGCTTGCCTTCTTCTCAAGTCTTTAAGAGTTGAAAGAAGTGCAGTTGTATGTGTTATAAATAGCGCTCGATACAGCTCTAAAAGCGTGTAGCGATGCAATGCGAGGCAGTGTCAGCCATTCCGGGTATGTTGCGTTGCGATGAAGAAAAGCGAGCGCCTCTGCCTTTGTAGCGAGAGGCGTTGCGATGCGAGAAGCGTTGCGATGCGAGAAGCGATTCGAGGCGTCGCTATTTGAATATAACGCAAGAAAAGGCATCTGTTTATTACTGAAAGTCTAAAACAACAAATTAGGGCTTGGGTTAAATCACTTCTCACGATACGAGCAGCAACAACCTTCTTCTCCAGTTCTCCTTCGACAAAATTAGGGCCGGAGTTCACATCTTCTTCTTCTTCCATCGTCAGCCATCTTCAACAGGTAATTTTCTTTCTTTTCTTTTCTTCTTCTTCTTCTCCTTTCTTCTTCTTCTGGTCGACCACCATTGCTGGTCTTCTTTTTTCTTTTTCTTCTTTCTTCAGTGATCGCTGTTTTTCTTCCTCTTTATGCTCTGTTTTTCTTCGCTTTCAGCTCAGTCTGTTTTTCTTCTTCTTTCTTTGCTCTGTTTTTCTTCTTTCTTTCTTTCTTTGCTCTGTTTCTTCCATCATCTCTTTCAGCTCTGTTTTTTCAGAGCAGATGCTGTATTTTTTTTTATGCTCTGTTTTTCAAAATCGAGCAGAAGCAGTCATGCAGTAGCTTTAATTTTTTTTTGTTGCTCTGTTTTTCAAAATCGAGCAGAGGCAGTAGCTTTTTAGAGTCTATGACTATCTATTGAGTCTTTAATTTTTGAATGATATTTATTAATTATTGTTATTTAGTTTTTAGTTATATGTATATAATATTTTATGTTTTTGTATAAATTGTCGCTTCACATAAAAAAGGCGAGCGCTACGCTGCGCGCCTCTCGCCTCAGTGAAGCGGGCCCTCGTCGCTATTGGTTGCCGCACGCTATCCAAAACACTATATCCATCAAAACTCTTTTCCTCCAATATGGGACAATGTCCCTTTGTAAAAGAGGGGAAATTCAAAATTTTATTTTATTCTCCATTTCCCATTCACTTCATTTAGCTAATTTAAGCTTAAACCCTTACAGTCATCTCATCATACCTGAGGGTGTGGTGCATTTTCTGTTTTCTTTCATCGATATGTCGATTGGAGTGCAAGATACAAGCAAAAGATATCTTTGTGAGCTGATGTGGTCATTGTTAAACTTTATTCTGATTTCCCTGTTTTTGGTTTGTTTTGTTTGTAGCTAGATGTCAGTTTGATAGGTAACTTTAAAATCAAAATTTTTGATTACTCTGCAGTCATCTTTTGCACTATATATGTCTAGCCAAGGATGTGATACTTGAATTCTTGAAGTTCGAGGAGCCCGGCTTGAGTGCCAAAATAGTGTTGATGGAAATATTATCCCTCAACATACAAAATCAATCAAGAAGCAATTGGAAAAAAAAATGTAGAACTCTGTTAAAGAGGAGGTTTCATTGGCATCACATTCATATTTGGGTAAAATTTTCAGGTTTACTAGATGCAACACAAGTGTCTGCTATTACAAGCTAACTCAGGGAATTTTGTCACGGACTTGGAAATATTGTTAAGGAAAGTCAACAACCAATCTCTCAGTTTACTGGTTTGCAAAACTGCTTTTCTATTACAGTAGAAGATTTCTTGAAACACCTTCATCTGATTGGGTAGTATAACCTAAGTTGCTCGGACTCGGGTGCGGGTATCTGATACGGAGACGGACCCGAATATCGGATTCGGCAAAATCTAAATTTTAAGATTCGGGGATGCGGATCTGGATATGGATACGGGTGCGGGGATTCGGCTAATAAAAAATAGAGCTATAAAATTAATGTAAATATTGAGAGATATTCTGTGAAAAACTTACATGAATATTGTAGAATTCAATCTTTCATTCTCCAAGATGGACATTATTCTTTTATTCTCCTAAATTTGTTTTATTTTTTATTTTGAGAAATCAAAATCTCAATTTTTCTCCCAAATTTGTGGATGGACTCCGGTCAAAGCGTCCGAAGTCAGTTGCCCGAATCTGAGATGTATCCTGCTCCCGTCCCCGCCTCGTATAGGGGCGGGGACAGGGACGGCACCAAAATCGAAGAATCCGTGCAACTTAGAGTATAACTGGGACTTAGATCATTACATGGAAGAAGATGTGCCTATAGTGGTGAGGTGACATCTCGTGGCATGGATTTTGAATAGATTGGCCTTTATCTCCTCGTGTAATATATTACAGGAGCTTTTCTAAGATTATTATATTTATGCGCTTGACGTGCATCTCTAAATCCGTTATCTTCGACTCAGATAAACAGTGTAAGCTAAGATGTTCACTGTAATTCTGTGATGTATTTTGTACTGTCGTTTTGTCTTCGAACGAACCTCATGGTGAGCAGATCTCTATTCTTGTTCTTGAATTTCATTGCCGGTTCTCTCTTTTTAATCTTTTTACACTATCTTATTGTGCTGATGAAATATTGCGAGTGATTAACCTGTCGCAGATAACCTTTTTCTTTATGGGCGCTTTTGCTGTTACTTAATGAATTCTTAGGGATTTTACTCGAAGAAGTTAAATATTTAAAAGACTCTTATAGATTTGTTTACTTGTTAGAAATTATGGTGAACTTAGCCCTGTGATTGCTTGGATGTGCAGATAAGAAAGTACTTTCGATCATATTTCTTTATCCTCCTTCCTCTTCAGCTTTGGATGGTAGTGCCCCTATTCCTCAGACTCTCAAGCTACTCAGGATCTTACTAGAAAAGAGGCAAGTCATATATTCCTAGCCTTATGTTCCGATCACTTTATATTTTGCTGAATTGTCACTTTAAAGATTAAAAAAAATATTCATTTAACACCAGGAATTCTTCGGTGTTCTTGCTCTGCTGCTCGACTTGTAATTTTTACCAACTTAATAAAAAGCGTCCTATTTACCTTCTTGCTCTAGGGTTCTCTTTGATACCAAGTTTAATTTTGTTAAGCCATTTGATTTTTAGAAGACTTTAAGATGCTCTATGTTCTGGCGCACGCCGTCTATCCTTATTCTCACCTACTCATTAGTGACTCATTTTGTTTGCTGCTCAAAGGTTCTCCTAATACCAAGTATCATAGATGCAAAGATTGGATTTTGCTTACATATTCCAGTCAGCACCAACCAAAAGATATTTTTTTCCTGAACTAAAAGAGAGATTACAAAACAAAATCTTCTTTTGTTAGTAGTGTGAGCTTCTGGCTCTATTCAATTTTAAAAATTTGGTGCTCATATGTATAAATGATACCTCCGCCACCCCCGGGTACCTTTAACTACCCTCTGTTCACCTCTTTCAGTCTATATATGCAATCAACGTTAAATCTCTTTCCCAAATGTAGATAGGAGGATTGCATGCGACAATGATTAAAAGTCTGTTGCCTGAATATCATTAAATCAAGTATTCTTAATCATTGACTTCTCCCATTAGCATCTTTTTGCTACAAAAACACACTCCTCCATTTGATACAGGAACATTTTAATTTAACAGTTATTTATCTTAAGAGCCGAGGGTCTATCGGAAACAGTCTCTCTACACTTCCACTACACTTCCAGGGTAAGGGTAAGGCTGCGTAAATCCTACCCTCCCTGGGTGGTTGTTGTTTGTTGTATTTATCTTAAGTATGTTGTCGTAAGTTTCTATGACTGGTTGTCATTTTATATGTATGTGACTTTGGTTATTAATGCTTCAAGTAACATTTCATTCTTCCCACGATGTCAGTCGAGTCTACCGAGTTCTCATATTATTAGAAACGATCCACCTTGGAAGGTTGGCTTATTTCTTCAAACACTAAACTTTCCTCTTTGGTTATTTTGGTGTTTTAGCATTAGATTACTATGACGCTACAACAATACAATTGAGGATTTAATATGCTTAAGAGATGATAACTTACATGTTGCTGAACTCCAGACACTCCATTAATCAAGAGGTTTATATGATGATACTCATGATGTACCAATCTTGCATTGAATCAGTTTGACGCTCACAGTGACAGTGCCTATTCAATTGCAGCTAACCAACCTTAAGTGCAACCACCATGGCGTTCTTTTGCAAGATGAAAGCTTAAGAGTCCACCAAGTATGCCATGCTACGCAGAAGTTTGATACATATATAAATCAATGCTTCTCTAATGTACTCTCTTCTACTACTGTCAGGCACACTTTCGTTATGCTTTCATATCTTGCTGAAATTTTGATACTCCTCTATACTGCTATAAGTGCTTTGGACAATCAGAAGAGGAATTTGTCACCAAAAGGTAAACTTTTTCACCTATTCAAATCCATTTTTGGTTGCTAGAATGTACGTTTTTTTTCTCCAGTCATGGAATATCAGTTGAGGTTAGCGCTTGAGATAATGTTTTGTTCGCGTGACTGTAGGAATTGGCCACGGTCACATCATATATTCATAATGCTTGACACACTCACTTCTCATAAAAACAAATCCCAACCCTCTAACAAACCAATAAACAAATCTGCAAATTTGGGAATAGCTTTTTTTTTTTAATCTCAAACAGGTTAGTGCAACTGATTAAAAAAAATGTTCTAAAGAGTTTACATGTAAGTGATACAACCATAAATCTGGAACATCAATAAGCTCATTACCTACCAAATAGCGACAACGGAGTGTTCATTATGTGCTAGGCTCTTTCATGAGCTTTTATTATGCATGTGCTGAATTTTTTTATTTTTTCAGTTACGACACTTAGTTCTTGGTAAGAAAAAAAACTGCAGCAGCTTTAACTATATGCTCTTTCATATATGGTGATGTGTGTGCTCTCTCATTTTATTTTGACCCTAGGAGTGACCAGAGAGTCAAGAAAAAGGTTGTAAAGGAGACCACAAAAAAAAATGCCATACTGCTCACTGAAGCCTCATGTCTTAGAGATATGTCATACATCAACTTTCGGTTCTTTATTTCTCACTGAAGCAGAAGAGGAGTTCCCAAATTGGCCTGCTCATAGTTTATGGCTAGGACTAATTGGAATTGACTTGTGAGCTAATCTCACTCCTCAGAACTCTTGCACCAACTTGATGGATCTAAACACAAGAAGAGTTAAATCTTGATTTAGACACACACCGTAAACTCTTGATTAGAGCTCATTTTTTGTTGACTGCAAAACTTTTGGGCCCGGGCACCCTCATTTCTGTACACGGCGTGATTATATGCATTATGTTCCTATTTCCGTATAACAACTGATGCTTTATATGGATAACTGATGCTATTGGGCCCGGGCACAACCCGGGCTAATCTTAACTAGGATAGGCAGTAGTTGGGCATCGTGCATGTCTTATTATCACCGTCCTCATTAATAACACACAACTTAAATTCATTAGGGAGTAACTTATCGAAGAGAACCAATCAGAGTTTAAGAGATTATATCTAAGAGAACCAATCTATCTTAACTGTAATACATGCAAACAAAAATACACGGATTCCACTCACAATGGAGGTTGAAAGGAGAAGAAGAAAGAGAAAAAAAATGAAGGGGAGAAAAATAAAAAATAAAACTAAAATAAGACGCCTGAGAGGGATATAATTTTCCCATTTTGTATAGTTAAGGGGTAGTTTTAGATCCGTGGGGGAGCGTTCCAGGGTGGATTTAAAAAAGAGAAAAATATTTTTTCAATTTTTTTTTTTTCAGAAATTGCGTATGTCAGTGAAGGAGGGTGACCCCTTTAGGCCACGACAAGGGCACAAATGATGACAACTTGTAACGGAGGGTAAACTTGTCCTATTTCCTTCTAAAAAACAAAACAAAAAAAAACTTGTCCTATTTCGAATAGTTGAGGGACATTTTTGAGCCTTTTCTGTAAACAAATGAGCCTTTTCTGTAAATTACTGAGTCATACCATGAAAGTCTGGGAGAGAGTGGTAGAGATGAGAGTGCGAAGGACGGTGTCTATCTCAGACAACCAGTTCGGGTTTATGCCGGGGCGATCTACCACAGAAGCTATCCATCTTATTAGGAGGATGGCAGAACAGTACAGGGATAAGAAGAAGGATCTCCACATGGTGTTTATTGATCTAGAGAAAGCGTACGACAGGGTTCCTAGGGAGGTCTTATGGAGCTGCTTAGAGGTTAAAGGGGTTCCGGTAGCCTACATTAGGGTGATTAGAGACATGTATGAAGGAGCTAAGACTCGGGTTAGGACAGTAGGAGGCGATTCCGAGCATTTTCCAGTTGTTACGGGGTTGCACCAAGGGTCTGCACTCAGCCCTTTCCTATTTGCCCTGGTGATGGATGCCATAACGCATCATATTCAAGGGGAGGTGCCATGGTGCATGCTATTTGCTGATGATATAGTCCTAATTGACGAGACACGTCGCGGCGTCAACGAAAGGCTAGAGGTTTGGAGACATGCCCTTGAGTCTAAAGGTTTCAGGTTGAGCAGGACGAAGACGGAATACCTCGAGTGTAAATTTGGGGCTGAGCCGACGGACGCGGGTGTGGAAGTGAGGCTTGACTCTCAAATCATCCCTAACAGGAGTAGTTTCAAGTACCTTGGGTCAGTTATTCGGGGAGATCGACGAGGATGTCACACACCGTATAGGGGTGGGTTGGATGAAGTGGAGGTTAGCGACGGGGGTCCTGTGTGATAAGAAAATTCCACCGTTACTAAAAGAGAAGTTTTATAAAGCAGTGGTTAGGCCTGCAATGCTGTATGGGACCGAGTGTTGGCCGGTTAAGAACTCACACACCCAGAAGATGAAAGTAGCAGAGATGAGGATGTTGAGGTGGATGTGCGGGCATA
>MU788718.1:180644-203420 GCA_026770625.1 Nicotiana glauca
GCTGTGGTTGGCATGAGGAGAGATAGAGGGAGACCTAAGAAGTATTGGGGAGAGGTGATAAGGCAGGACTTAGCGCGTCTTAGGATTACTGAGGACATGGCCCTTGATAGGGGATTGTGGAGGTCGAGCATTAAAGTTGTAGGTTAGGGGGAAGCTGTGGATGTCTCTACATCGCACTAGAGTGTGACTAGCTAGTTATGAGGTAATCTTAGGATGTTGTTGATCAGCTACCGATACAGGGAGTTATCTGTTGGTTGTTAGTATACCTTTAATCTATTTCGTATTTCCTATATTTCTTATATTGCTGCTATTTTGTTATTTTATGTTATGTTGTGTATTTTATGTCATTTTTAGTATGATTCTATTATTAGTACTAACTTATCGTCTCTTGTTGCTGTCTCGAGGGTCTCCTGGAAATAGCCTCTCTGCCTCCCGGGGTAGGGGTAAGGTCTGCGTACATATTACCCTCCCCAGACCCCACTAGTGGGATTATACTGGGTTGTTGTTGTTGTTGTTGTCTGTAAATAAACAAAGCTTCAGAAGTGGCTAAAAAGTGGTGAAACATAAAGTAATATGTTGCTTTCTGTAAGAAGATTTTTTTGGGAAATCATCTACTACCTTGTTCATGCTTTCTGTAAATTGGTCTTAATTTGTCTACACCCGAACTGTTGTTAGTTTTTGTTTCCTTTTAGTCTGTGTAGGCACTTAGAGAACTAAAATATAATTAATTTATCTCTAACTTTGAGAAATCAACTAATAACGATTTATAAAAATAGAGGAAAATGTTCATGAAAATCAAACTTCACACCTTTGGTTACTGTCTTGGAAAGAGTTACTTCCTAATCCAAGAAGTTATAAATGAGACTCTTGGAGAGAAAAGAGATAATTGGAAGAAACTAAGAAAGTGGTATTGTCAAGGTATACAGACTGGTGACGGAATTCTTGTTATAGAGGTGGATATAATAACTAAGAGGAAATATCAAACTGTTAGATGCTAACACCAAATTTTCTGACTGTTGTGAATTATAGGTTCCATCTTCAGTGAAATTGGTTGCTTCCAGTTATGTAGAACACTACACATATTTTGCTCAAAATTGCTGTAAGCTTTATTATGCAGAGAACAAATCTAAATAATTGTTAGAGATGGTTGGTTGCTTTTACTGTGAATTTACACTAACAGTATAGTGCTTTTTATATTGTCCTCTTATATGAACCTAGGAGTTAATGTAGCGTGATTAAGTAGGCATTTGGACATAAGAATTGTAAAATTCGAAAAAATGGTAAAAAAAAATTTCAAATGAAAATGGTATTTGAAATTTAGTATTGAGTTTGGACATAAATTTCAGTTTGGATTGTTTTTGAAATTTTGTGAGTTATTTGAATGAAAATTTTGAAAAACAGTTTTTTGCAGTTTTTCAAATTTTCGAAAAATTTCCAAAATGCATCTTAAGTGAAAATTGAAAATTTTGTTTATAAACGTTGATTTCGAAAAAAAGTGATTTTTTTTTTTGGAAAAAGCTTCCATCAAATTTTATGTCCTAACGGGCACTAAATAGAAAGGACTACATCTATATGGACTAAAAGAGGATGCAACATGAGCACTACTTTGACCTTTAAAAAGACTGCCTCAGTGGTGAAGTAGCAAGTTATTTTGGGTGCTTCTTTATTCTATCTAGAAAAAAGTAAAAAATTATAATTTTAAATTCGTTGCATCTATTTCACGTCTGTATCTTAAAAATAAGAACTTTTAAACTTCCAAATAACCATTGAAACAAGTAGCCAAGAAAGTCTACTTTACTTCATGCTTCTCAACTTGGTTGAAATTTGTGATATTATTTTTAAGGAAAAAACTTCTCTAAGTTTGTGGAATGTTTAGGGAGAACATTCATTGTTAATGGATGGTCTTCCTAAGCATATTTCATTATGTTTATCAACAGACAATTAGATTGTCTATACCACAAGAAGTGTTTCAAATATTTTCTCATCAAAGTCTTTCATTTTGGCGCATAAATGAAGTGTTGGTAGTTATACATGGTGCTAATTGTAGTATAAAAGCTGAGTCTAATTTTCCATTCATGAGTTATAAATGTTCTTTTTGTATTATTTACTGCATGTGGATGTCTTATTTTACTATTTGCGGAAAAAGGGAAAATATGATCCTGATGTTCAAATCAAGTTTACCACTACAGGTTATTTATTTGATCTGAAGATTAGGGCTCTGTATAAAAAAATTCATTGGACAAAACAGATTCAGCCTTTATATTGAAGCATGGGCACGATATCGCCCATTATAAGTTGATACAAAGCGATAAATTGGATTGCAATTGAATTAAATAATGATGAATTCACCGTAAACCACATGAATTGGTTGATTTAAGCTTAGGAAAGCAGGCCACCCTTGAATTGAATGTACTTTTGTTGACACAGAGATACTAAAGAGTAAGAACTTAGAGAATGTATTGTTTTTCAGTGTATGTTACAATGTCCTTTACTGTCAAGTCCCCTTTATACATTAAGGGAGACCTACCCTTTTAAGCATTATTTTATCGTTCTATAAAAGGCAAAAGTCTTTGATTTTGATGACCGTTGGTTCCCTTTTTGACTTGTTCCGTGATTTCTGCCATAATGATTGGTTAATGGCGAGAATTAAGGACCCCTGTCGGATGAGTTTGAAAAACTTCCCTTGAGTCCGTTAGAAACAGGAGTGGTTATACCTTTAGTAAACTCGGGGGCAAATCTGATGGTTTCGATAGCTGGCTTCGACAATGCTTTGGGTTCGATACCATATTCCGATCTTGGCTGACCGTGTTGGGCGTCAGATCGAACTTCGACTTCGGATTTTACCTAATTACTGATATATCGACCCCCCAAACTGTTTGGATGCTCGATCGAACATCAAGCTCAGGTTTACCCGTATACAATATTCTTGGTGATTCAAGCTTTTTTAACAGTCCGTGTCACACCGTCGACCACGTCTTATTCCTCATAAATGCTGTATACAATGGGTACTGGCACTACTGTTTTTCAAAGAAAGATGCATATTTCTTTATGACTTAAAAGGAAGATGCATCTCACAAATCCAAGGTTCGTAAGGAGTTCACACATATGCTGTTACTATCCCATACTTATTGTGCGCTCTTGGCTTTTAGGGCTTAGACAAGAGGGGTTGCTCTGATGGTAAGCAACCCCCACTTCCAACTAAGAGGTTGTGAGTTCGAGTCTCTCCAAGAGCAAAGTGGGAAGTTCTTGGAGGGAAGGATGTCGGGGGTCTATTTGGAAACAACCTCTCTACCCCAGGGTAGGGGTAAGGTCTGCGTACACACTACCCTCCCCAGACCCCACTAAGTGGGATTATACTGGGTTGTTGTTGTTGTTGGCTTTTAGGGCAAAAGGAATGACATTGGATTGAATAAGAGGCCATACAAAGATAAGACAGAGGAGGATCCATTTGATGTTGTTATGGTCGATGGGTTGCCAGTGCAGCAAGATGCGTAAGTCATCTGCGTAATATATTTGTATGTTATACTTTTATATGTAGTACTGCTTTAAAGTTCTTTTAGATGCAGTTCATAAGAGTTTTTCTTTCCAATAAACAAGTGGAGCTATGTTTGATGTTAACTGCCTTTTAAGTATTACGTTTTTTAGTTGAATAATGTCCATGAACAAGTACAATTATGCTGCCAATATATGACTGGATTTTATGGTTTATTCATATAACAGACTAGTAACTACAGAAGATTTACTAGTTTTTTTATGATGTCTTTTTACTGGTGTTAGGATCTGTGGATGCTTTCTGAAGTTCTGAGTGATTTTTTTGGTTGTTTTCACACATTAAGAAATTCACCTTTTAACATTAATTAGTAATGAAATAGACCATATTAACCTTTACTATCTCTTCACATGAACACATACTCCAATATTATTTACTCCAAGGGCAATGTAAGCAAAAAAAAAATAATTCATTCTTGAAATTTGAAAAAATTATTTATTTTGGACCACAAAAAATCACATATTCTGGATCGGATGGAATAGAGATTAATACAGTAGCATCTTTGGATATTTTTATGATGTCTTTTTTAACTGGTGAATTAGCATCTCTGGGTTCTTTCTGAATTAGAGATTTATACAATGATGGTGCTATAGCATTTCCCAACCAATAGAGTAATCAGTTATTTGGCATCTAGTGTATATGTTGGTACCTGGAATTGGATAAATTTTGATTACTCTGCTACCGACATAGCAATGCGTATGGTAACAAAGATTTATTTCATGTATAATTACACGTGACATATAATATATATAAATTACACACTATATAATCGGCCTAGTTTGATGGTATAAAAGCTTTACATATATTTCCCATAACTGAAACTTCGGAAACCAAAATCAATTTAAACCATTATGAAATCCATTTGGGTTATTTAATTCTTGAGTGAAAAGTGTAACTTAATGACAAGTAACTTTTACTAGTTAATACTTATCAACAAGTGCTTCACATGAACATCCTCTTATGTGCTAGTATGAACAACTTTAACGTAGTATTTATTTTACTTTCGACTACTACATCTTTAAGATATTATTGTCAGTTAAGATTAACCCTCATTTATATAGTTGAACTAATGGCAAAGCTCGGAAATTCAATAAGAATGTTTAAATTTTGAACACCCTTTATCAGTGTGATATGCAAGGGTGTTCAAAGTTCATTTTTAATCAATAACAAATAATATTTTATCTTATACATAGTATAAGTTTTGAGCGAAGGGTCAGTTGACCAGTACCCTAGGACCAACATAACTTCACCCCTGAGTTGGCCCAAGATTTATATATTTTGGTCAAACACGAGGCTAATGCCACTCCAAGTATATGTACATTATCCCCCTGTATTGTTGCAGTGCTTTATAGATTACATATTTCCTTATAGACATTCCTTATGGTTCATGGAATTTTTCCCATTTGCCACTACATATGAACATCGATCATTATGATTCTAAAATTGTTAAGATGCGTAAAAATCTCTTCGTTTATTTCACGGAGAGGTCTTATACCTAGTGTCAAAATATATTGGTTCCTTAATATTTCATCGGTCAATAATGTATTATCATACCTCATATACTATACTTTCATTGGGAATTTTCCCTAGGGTGTTACAAACTTCAAAGAAGTAAAAAAAATTCCAGTCAAAGGGTGTTCAATATATGTTATATACCTCTAAAACCTAATATTTTACCTATATACACATTGTAATTTTCCGACGAAGGGTGGTCAATTGATCGCCCTTACTATAGTGTAGCTTCGCCCGTGCTTGACATAGAGCATATCTACTATTTTGCAATTTTAATAAACTTTTACATATAAATTTTTACTCTGCGTCGAAAGTTATGGGTTCAATTAAACCCGCTAAGTATACACTACATCCGCCCCAGACACCATGTATCGCCTCCCATCATCAACGACTGTATACAAGTATTTTGAAGGTGTAACCTACATTTTACAAAATTGTTAAATAGTATAATATTAACTTTATTGCATTATATAGTAGCACTATATGGAATAACATGCGTAATCGATTTCTAGAATTACACTAAAATATATTACCACTGGACTAAAATTATCCACTTAAGTTTGATTGAATATTTAACCTATGTATGTACGCGTACGTGATTTGTTCTCCTTTTCAACTATATTACAAGTCACTTGAAATACTCATGATTATAATTTAGGATTAGTTACCTCATATAGCAAAGTTTGATACCTTATTTATTTTAAATAAATATCCTTTTAAAAAATTATATTCCATAGCTACCTTTTGATTTTTTATAGCCAAATATTTATTTATGGTCACCTCCCACCCTTAAGCTATAAAATAAGCTTTGTATTATTTTTCTCTCTCATATCCCTCGAATTTCTCCTATCCCCTACCCCATATCTATTCTCCTCCCCCTCTCTCTACTTCCCGATCTCATATCCTCTTTTCTTCTTCTTGTACAATTTCAACAATTGGCAGTGCCTCTATCGAAGCCTTTGTCATCGGCGGTGAAGGGCCCTGCAGATTCTGAACTACTCGTGATTGATTCCCTACTACTTCTGGAATCCATGGAAACTTCGATCACGTACGATCTCCGATGCAACAACAGTTGGAATTAAAGGCGGCGCTGGATCGTCGACAACCGGAGGCAACGGTGACGTAGAGCGAGGATTGGATACTGATGCTGCTTCAACGAGATGACATTAGGGTTGTTCTTGAACAAAGACGACAGAGTTGAATTTTCTGTTAATATATTTCAATGTATTACAATGTATCTCGCTGTATTCTATGTATTTTCATTGTATTCATTGTCTTTTTTTTCATTGGATTTCAATGTATCCCGCTGTATTCTATGTATTTTATTGTCACTGTCTCGCTATATTCCATGAATGTATTCATATATTTTTTTTATTAATATAATTTATGTATTCATATGTATTATATAATTTCTCTGAAGATTGCTATGTTTTTGGGGTGTTTTTCATTTGAGAATCTTTTTCATATCTGGAAATACAAAATTTGTGTGTTATAATTGAGTTTGTTGAGTTATATTAGGAGTGTATATGTTAATTGATTCACTTTCCGTTTAAAAATAGTGTAATCTCCTGTTTCACGCCGTGAATATAGTCGAATACAATAATATGTCCAGTTGTAATCCATGTTTTACGCCATGAATACAGTCGAATACACTCGAATACAAAAATTTGACTAGCTGTAATCCCCTGTTTCAGGCCATGAATACAGTCGAATACAAAAATTTGTCTAGCTGTAATCCCCTGTTTCACGCCTAGAAATGCTACTGTATTCATGAATAAAGTAGCTTAAATACATCGAATACACTCTAAAAAATCTAAAAACATAGTTATAGGAAGTAATATAGTAATTAGTAAATGGTAGCTACAACTAGCTAATAACCACTAAAATTCTTGCATAAAAACTATATACTGAATACATATGTCATTAACAGGAAAACACATATGAATACATGCTACCTTTATTATACAAGTGATATTTCGACATAGCATACTTGCTGATAGGGTGTTTGTCGGTCGGTACGGTACGATATCTAGATATTTCGGTTCGCTATTTTCGGTATTCAATTTCGTAAAATGCTATAATAACACCGTACCTATATAAATTCGGTATAGATTGGTTTTTCTCCTTTTGGTTTCGATTTATTCGGTTCGGTAAGTTCTGTTTGAATAAAAACTAGTGCATAGTCATCCCGCCGGGACCTCAACCAAAAATTCGAATGAGTCATATACTACTATTTAAACTCGCACCAACTCTCGGAACACTCAAAACAACATCGGAATACCAAATCACCCTCGGATTCATGCCTAAGGATTCCAAAACTTCCAATTTTCGCTTTCGATCAAAAAGTCTATCAAACCTCATTCGAATTACCTGAAATTTTTACACACATGTCCCAAATGACGCAACGGACCTACTCCAACTTCCGGAATTCCATTCCGACCCCGATATCAAAATCTCACTATCAAACCGGAAACTTCAAAAATTTGACTTTCGGCATTTCAAGCCTAATTAAGCTACGGACCTCCAAAACACAATCCGAACACGCCCTTAAGCTCTAAATCACCAACGGAGCTAACGGAACCAACATAATTCCATTCCGAAGTCGTCTTCATACTGCTCCGACTACGGTCCAAATTTTAAATCTTAAACTTTCATTTAGGGACTAAGTGACCCAAACCACTCCGAAACTCCAAACGCATCCTCCTGGCAATTCATAATAACAGAAATAAACACGGGAAAAAAGAGTTAATAGGGGGTCGGGGCATTAATTCTTAAAACGACTGGCCGAGTCGTTACATACAGTCACATTTACAATATAACAGAAAATTGGAAATTTTTCCTCCAAATCAATTTGTGCATTTCTCTCAATTCTCTCATTTCTAACACACAAACACACATACACACATATATAAGAAAGAAGATAGCAGTGAAAAAAGGAAAGTTTTAGCATATTATTAGAATAAAACTAACTCTTTAATCTAATTGAACATTTGTTTAGTCAATTTAATGAAAAGTCACTTCTTGCACCGAATATTCCTATTTTTCATTATACCAACCAAATCCATTCGAAAGGTTAGAAATCAGTTTATTTTTAAAATATGCTAGAATTCTAAAAGAAATTTCCATTTATAGAATAAATAAAAAATTATACTATTATTAATGACAATAAGATTAAATAAAGGATTAGGCATGTAAAAATCTCTATATAAAGGCCTACATGCCACACCTCTTATGATTCAAATTTTATTTCGTCTACAACGTCTTCGATCACTCTCTAAAACTTCACTGCAATTTTATTCTTCATTGCAATTATCCGCTTCTCTTCTTCCAAAAATTATCCAAAGCTTTTCTTCTTCCAAAATGGAGGAAGCTCCTCCTCCTCCTCCACATGATGCTCTTGATTTACACTTGGAATACCTTTTGAACCAAGATATTCCTGCAGATTTTCTTGATGAAATACCACCCAATCTTGAAGAAATCTTGCCAAACAATAACAATCTTGAAGTTGGGCAAGGAAATTTGAATGAACTTGGGGGAAATCTTGAAGGCAATCAAAATGAAGAAGTTCCTGTTGAAGTATAGCAGTTAGTTAACAATGTTGGTGGGGCTCTTTTAACTTCTGTTACAAGGAAAGTGTTAAGTTCTTCAGATGTTAGTAGAAAGAAAACAGATTGCTGATTCCTAAAGCAGTAGGAACTAACTATCTTTCTCCTCACCAGCTTCAGATGGTTCAAAATAATAATATGTCATATATTAATTTGCATGATTTGCATGGTCATCTATATTCCATGACAATCCGGGTGCAAGGAAGACAAATATTTCTTTGTGGAAATTGGAATAGAGTTGTTCAAACATTGGGACTGGAGCAAGGGCAATTAGTTAGGCTATGGTCATATATAAAACAAGAGGGTCTTGCTGAACTAGTGATTGTTCCATAAGTCAATAAAGTAGGAATGCTTTTAGTCATAGACTCTTGCAATAATTCTTTTTGTGGTGTTCAAATTGTAAAGATCATTCTTTGTACTGATACTATTGTTTGTGAATGATAATCATTCTTATACATTCCGTTGATATACAGTGTTGTTTCTGATCAAATTGTTGTGTTTCTTTTTCATCTATGAATCTACAGTTTTTCTGTAATCTACTTCTGTCAGTGGAGTTTCTGTGGTTAGTTACTTAGCTCCTGGATCATAATTTTTGACATATGCAATTTCTGTTGTAGTTGGTAACCGTAATCTTGATCGCGTAAAACAAGGAAAAGGATAATTCTGTTGGTGTTTCCTTAGGATTATAAACTTGTGTCAGTATCATAATTAGGATGCCTTGGGTCATTCTTTTAACTAGGTCAAAATTGTGCCAGTTAGTATTGAACAGTTAATTCCTTGAAGTTATGGATACCATTCATATGGTCTCTGTGTGTATGTATGTTTAGGATGTTTCGTTGCTCACTTCTATGTTTCAATTGGATGAGATAAAAGTGACTATTTGAAGATGTTAAAAAGTTTTAGTCACTGCTTAGAACCAAATTGAAACAGCACTCAAATCTTGGTTATATAAATGGCAAGTATTTTTGGAAGTGATTAGAACATTGGCTTTACTTTAGTTCTCATCCAATACATCTTGTGATGAACCTAAACAATGTGGTTTAAGTACTGCGAATAACATTATGTGTAGAATCTAGCAAGATTAACCTATAATTTGCTATCTATTTCTAACGATGAATTGTGGTCATTTTTTTGGTGAGGTTTTGTCTAATCGTTTTTCTGCTTTCTGTTGTTGCTACTTATCTATTGTCTCTTTTCGTCTTCTTGAGCCGAGGGTCTATCGGAAATAACTTATCTACCCTGGGGGTAGGGCCGTAGGGGTAAGGTCCTCTTTTGAGTTTTCATTTAGCATCCCAAAGCCTTGTTTGGGTCCCTACGCCGTTCAATTTGAATTGCTAGCAATTATGATGAGATTCAGTTGTCGTTAGTGGGAATGTGGCAATGACTGTAATATTCTGTTTGTGGTCTAAGGAGAGTGTGTTCTTGTTGGCAATGCACTGTCAAGTTATGAAAACAATAAAGGAGATGAAAGGCTAAATTATCATTGAAATGCTGTGATTATACTTGAATGTCCAGATGCATATCATATCTGATGACCCTTATTCCTGATGGTGCAGAATTCCATCGCTGACGCTACCAACTCAATGCAGAACACTGCTGCCGGACCAACTTCCCAAGGTTAGAATCCGTATCCTTCTCAAGGTCCTGTGTACACTTCACAGTCTAGTACCACTGGTCATGCCGGCCAGGTGCCAGCTGCAGATTATGGTTCTGTTTATGGAGGCAGCTACGGTCATTAAATGATATATCCAGCTCAAGCTAGTCACACCTGCTATCACAAGAACTACGAGTCTTCAGCCACTGGAAAATTTTAGCTTTAGTTAGTTGGATCATGATTTCTAGTCTAGTTGTTGAGAAGTCAATTGCTGGTTTTGCCTTCTAGTAATCTGTTTGTCCTATTTGATTTCTGGTCTTCTGCACTCTTAATATTGCTATCGCATTTGATGGCATACTGTTTGACCAATTTAACGAGTGAAATCAAATTCAAAAACTAATGCTAGGTGCTTCTCTAGCAATTGCTTTGTGGTTTGCAAGTTAGATTTCAAGGTCTTGATCCTAATCAGAGAATCAATAAATGCTCAAGTATATCTTGATTCTTGACTGCTTCTTGGTTTCCTTGTGCGCTCGCCCTATGCCTCGGTTATGACAAGAACAATTGTGATGGTAAATGAATACTCATTTCTTGAATGAAGCAAAAGCTTAGCATCTTCAAGATTCAAATAGTCAAAATCTCAAGGATTATTGTCTGAGTATTTGTTCCTTGATCCTAAAACTATATTCCCCGTTGCATATTCAGGATATCCGATCCACCAATAAACTCCCCGTTGATAGAATATTTGTGGAAATGTGGCTGCAATTTACAGAGATTATGAGCAAGCATCTAGATAAGTTGCACCTTCTGAAGTTTAACAACTTCTCGTAGTGAAACTACTTTGGATTGAATACAGAAGTCACAATCACTGCATAGACAATTATTAGTTTAAAATTGATCCACCAGATACATCTCCTCAAGATAGAGGCTACATATTCCTACTTTAAATTAAAGGCCTGAAACACATGCATCACTATGACCAACCAAGACTTGGGCAGATGGAACAACCTACAAATTGCAGTCTCTGTTCCATAAGAAGAAATTCAGGATATTCGGACCACTAGTGGACTTTGGCTGGCACAGCTTTTTTTATTATTTATAACCGTGGTTTCTGAGCTAACTTGTACGCAACCCGACTAATTTCATAGGATACCAACAATAGGTACTAGGTAACTTGTCCACCAAGACTTGGGCAGATGGAAAGAAATCACCTAATGTGTTTTGTCTCCCCTGAAATTTGTACCTGAGACCTCGTAGTTCTCACCCACTTCATTGATCACTAGGTCACACCCTTGGGTGTTGGCTGACACGGCTTATTAATGCTTTCTTTTTACATTGTCATCATATAGAAGTTAAATTCTTAATTAAAAGGCTTGTTTCCTCAGCTATTTATAAAGACTTAGTGCCCATTTGGACATAAGAATTTTTTTACTTTTTTTCGAAATCAGTGTTTGGTTATAAAATTTCTAATTTTCACGTGAAGATGCATTTTGGAATTTTCCGAAAATTTGAAAAACTCCAAAAAGTTATCTTTCAAAATTCTTCACTCGGATCACTCACAAAGCTTTAAAAACAATCCAAAATTATATTCATGTCCAAACACAACTCTAATTTTCATATACCATTTTCGCTTGAAATTTTTTTCCACTTTTTTTTTTGGAATTTTACAATTCTTATGTCCAAACGCCCACTACATACTACCATTCATTTAAATTCTAAGAGACCGAGTTTCTCACTTACGCATGGATTGTGCTAATTTACTGTATTCTTGGATTTTCAAGCAAGATGCACTTCGTACATGCTTACATCTTAATCAAGTACTTTTTCTCATCTAAGCTAATTGTTCCCTTCCGCAACTATTTAATAGTGTAGAGTTTCGTGAATCCTTTTCCCTTTATTGATTTCCCAAGTGATAAAATTTGTTTAGCAAAAAAAACAAAATATATATCTACAGGAGAAGTTTACTTAAAATATAATTGCCTTACTTTTATGTAGTTAACAGGAAAATTTTGATCTCAAAAAAAAAAAAAATACAAGGCAAATAACTTTCCACCATAAGATCTTATAAGAAACAACATTTTTCTTTTTTCAATAACGTAGAGGTCGAGCCAGCTTACGGGCACCTCGAGGTATATAGCGCACCCCAGTAACACTCGAGGTATATAGCGCACCCCAGTACAAGTATCGGAAAACTATGTCCACCGCCGGAAACGATGATTTATTGCGGTAGCTCTTTTCATTTATTATCCAACTCATTCCCAATCCCAGATGGTATCTCGAATCTGTTTTTCTTGCTTTCATCAGTAATCAAATCATCTTCAGCATCATCCTTCTTGAAATAATCTACTTTAAAGTCATAATCATCATCCATCATATCACTGGTAGTAGAGGCTCTGTCTTTCATCCTCCTTTTCTTCTCAGCTTTTCTAAGTTTCTTATTTAGCATGCCTTCCTCAGTATATAACTTCTCATTTTGTCTGCTACTAGCACTCTTACCACTTGTCCGGCCTGCATCATCTTCTCCTGCGCCCATCGCCTCATCTCTGTCTTCATTAACAAGGTTGTCCGTTGCATTAGCACTCCGAGTCACTGGCTGCTCCAAATTATCCTGCAGTTTAAAAAATACATTTGGTTAATAGATGTCACATCTTGCTCAGAAATGGGTGAGGCAGAGGATAATTTGAACAAACTTGGATTCAAGAGAAGCCCCTCTCCTGTTTTCTCTTTTACTTATAGGTACTCTTACATTGAAAGAGTTTAAAAAAAAGGTTTTTGAACAGACCTAAATTCTTGAATAACAGAAACCTGAAAGATAATTAAACAATGACAAGAAGTTATATAACTTAATTATGCAGCTTTTGATCTAAATTCATAACAAGTGATGTATTCCATTCGATCAAATCCCATTTGTTAGTTCAGGAATCAACAATATTGCAGTGCTATTTGTGCATAATGAGCACTGTCGGCAAAATTTCAATTTGCAGAGCAAGTGAACAGCAGTTACAGAATCCACAGGATGTTAAGAAGAATGCATAAAAGGACTGATTAAAAAAGAAAACAATCTTGAAGCAAATCACATACCTCTAGCATGGTCTCGTCAAAGTTAACAGGGTGATTAGATGGAACTTCAACTGGGTGATAATCATTGACTGATTTCAGGCTTCCAATAATCGAGGTTTCACTTCCATAAACTTCTTCAACATTGAATTCTTTTCCAAGTTCTGAAACTATCTTTACCTCTGAATGCTCCCCCTCATTCCTAGACGGGGGCATGGTGTAGTACGGTATTTTCCCTGAAATTTGTCAAAGAGACATCAAACTACTAGCGCATGCATAAATACGCATCTATTTCAAATTCAAATCTCTGTTGGAGGAAAACTAGAAGTTATCACACATACCCTCATTCCAGCCATGCAGCACAATCCTTGCTGCAGAATCGATGTCAACAATTCCACCCTTTTTCAGCTTACCCCTAACAGTAGCGACTTTCTGAAGGAAGTCATCAACTGAATCAAAGCTAGGAACCTTGTATATAGTTACCAACATCCTGGCCGGACATAGTTTAAGAATCTCCTTTACTGCACAAACCACAGCACTAGCAAATTCAGCCACATTGAATACTAACTGAAATAGAACATAAAAGTTATGTAAAGATGCTAAAACCAAATCCAGTTACCAGGACCAACTGGTCATCTAACTTCTCTATCCTCTTGCAATTTCGAAGAGCAATAGCTGCATCATTCTGTGATGATGACCTAAGCATCACAATCCCAGGGCAGTCCAACAACTTAACATTCTTGTCTAACTGGACCTCTTGCATGGATCTAGTTAATCCAGGTGTAGCACCAACATTGACTACGTGAGATCTCTTCAAGCTATTAATCAGACTACTTTTACCAACATTTGGCAGACCAATGATACCAACAGTGATTGATTTTTTAATCTGCAGCAAGAATTACCATTAGCATAGAACCAGCATAACTAAAGCAAACAATGCAATTAAAATTACATCAGCATTGACTAAAGACAGGTTAGTAGTTCATGTCCCATAAACCGAAGTCCTATGCAGTATGCTAAATTTCCTTATTTTCATTTATACTCCCTTCCTTTCTCCCCAAACACCCAGAAAGCCAAGAAATTCATCGAGACAAGGATGCCATCGGCATTTATGGAAAAAGTTACTCAAAGTGCACTAAAAAGAGTTAAGACAGCCATTTGGTGGCGGCACCAAACCATATGCATTATAGGTGCTGCACGCCAGGACGGATTTTCGAGGTTGAAATGCTATGAAAAGTGCAAGTTAGATACTTACCTAAAAGCAAGTTAGTTTTCATGTCACTCTACATAAAGGACGAGGGTTGCTGTAGGTTGAACAATGACTCAACTTGATTACATTGAAAACCAGGTGAGAATAAACGTAGCTGAGTTTGCGCATGCAACCAAATAAGAAGCATGCGTAGACACAGTACACAAAACATAGAAGTTCAAGTTAAGGCGTATTCCAGAGCTGAGCAGCAAGATAAATAGGTGAGAACCCAACAAAGAAAATGATGCTGAAAATACCTCATGGCTCCGTGAGTAATTCTTTAGCAATTTTATGAGAGTCTCAGCTCCAAGACAATCACTTGTCTGCAAAAGATTGGTAGGTTTTCCAGCCTTTGAGGAAGACTTCCAGCCCAAATTTGACTTCTGCTCTTGGGTGCTACACTTGAAAGCAACTGTTGGTAGTTCCTCTCGCAGATACTTTAGCCACTTTTCTGCGGCTTCCAGAGGGACAAGATCTGAGTACAAAGTCAAAAAGTAAATAATGCCATCCCTATGAATTGTAAGAAGTAACTCTTCAAACCATCATATTAGATAGTGCATAAACTAATTGAAGCTTGCTATCAAAATTTTGCATAATCAAAGCCCGCCTGGAGAAGGTCTGCTAACATATATTAAAAAGAAGAAACAGAGGTGTAAATATATACATTTTTTTTTGAGATAGGTATATATATACATACTTATTCAAACATAAACTTGTATCTCGGAGAAAATCATTCCACTTCTTTTTTGCTTCTATAAGTCACTGTCACTCATTCACTGGTCAAACAAGAACCACAGAGCTGACCACCTTTTACTTAGAATAGAACAGACACGTGGGTATTAGAAAATGATAGTAGCTTTCATCGAATTCTCCATAAAATGAAAGTTAAAGCAGATACACGATAATGCTTCTATAAATTAAACGAGAAAAGGGATACCAATTTTATTGAGGAGCAGCGCAAGATGTTTCTCAGGTCCCGATCTCATCACCATCTTTTCCATGTCAAGACAGCGTGTACCAAGAGGATCTCGGGCATCAAGCACTTCCAAAATGACATCAGAAGCTTCAACCACTTTGACTAATTCCTTGTAGAAAGCTCTTTCCGAGTTATCTGCACCAGACAAGCAAGTGTCAAAGACCAAAGAGAAGAAAAGCAAACCCACTACACTTCCTCCCACAACCGACCCATGACAATGCGAAGCATAGAAGGCTTTGACATACCACGGATTTTAACAAAAGTAGTTGAATCGCCCTTACCTCGTTCCTCCATTGTCGAAGCCATGTCAGGAGGTTTATTCGTATCATCATCCTCGATCAGTCCTAGCTTTCTCTTCTTAGCCTGGAAGCCAACGCACGGTAGTTAAATAACTGCCACAAATACCATGAGGAAAAAGAACTGTGGGACGACAAAGCTGTGACAGCAAGAAAAGCTATCTGCTAGGGAAGCCAAATTTTTCCCATAAAATGAGCATGGCCATGCAGTCTCTTACCCACTTCAAGGATATCGTGTTAATTGAGTAGAACATTTTTAAATCAATTTATTCTTGCAGAGAACCTGTGAAAATCAGTGAATTCTACAATTATTTGTATGATTTACAAAAACGCAGTTCAACATTTCAAGTGGAGCATGATTACATGACAAGCAGTCAAGCATTAGTCAATCAAACTCTGAAAACATAGCAAAAAGATGTCTTTTTTAGAATACCCGAGTCAATGCCACCCTTTCACAGCCTCAATTGTAAGATAATGTTCCAACTACAGAACATCTGATTATCAGGTGAAGCAAGCATCAAAACCATCTTACAACGATAACAACAACTACACCTCCATATTAGTTGAGTCGGCTATTTGAGTCCCCAATATAGATTCCGCACAAAGGCCATTCGACATTTCAAGTTGAGCATGATTAGTGTGACGAACATTAATCAATCAAATGAAAATATAGCAAAAATATCTCTTTTTTGTGATACCAAGTAAATGCTGGCGCACAAAGGCCATTCAACATCAAGTTGAGCATGATTATAGTGACAAAGCCTCAATCAATAAAACTTTGAATATTTAGCAAAAAAGATCTCTTTTTTATAGAACCAAAGTCAATGCAACCCTTGCACTGCCTCTCAATTGTAAGATAACATTCCAATTACAGAAAATCTGGTGAAGCAAAGCATCAAAACTATCTTACAACAAGAACAACAGCTACACCTCAGCTCCAAACTAGTTAAAGTCAGCTATATGAATCCTCAATATATATTATACCTTGTTTGGAATTTAGAGCACATCAATATACAAAAATTATTTATTACCCTTTCTTTTCGGGCAGCCTTCTTCTGCTCCAATTCTTCAAGAGCACGAGCACGACGAGCCTCGAGAGCCTTAAGCTCTTGTTCCTTAAATGGCCAATCATTGGGGATTCCTGGGTCCTTTTCTGCCTTAGTATTTTTATTAAGGCCCAACTTTTTCGCCTCTTTGGATTTCTTCTTGTGATGCTCTTTTACTTTCCTAATAATCTTGTACTTCTTCTTCAGTGATACCCTGTTGCTCTTACTCTCTACAACACCCCAAAAAAAAAAAAATCAACACCAAAAATCAAAAGAAAATTTTGAATATTGATAGAATAGAGTAGTAATTGTGCTTACTCTTGCTTTTCTTCACCATTTTTGTTTGCTGCAAAAGAACTGTACGGTTTCAGAGAGGAAGTGGGAAATTGATTTAGGGTTTATGAGTTAAGCGCAGGGTTTTGGGAGGGGGAACTATCCAAAAAGGTCGGGTTTCGTATAGGCGGGTCAAATAGGCAATGGTCTTCGGGTTTATTCGAAGCGGGGATCTGTCCTTAAATGGGAGAAACTGCAAAACAACAAAAAATTAATGGGGTGAGAGAGGCTCGAACTCTCGACCTCAGGATCACTCGATATGCTATGAGACCTACGCGCTAGCCAACTGCGCCACCACCCCAGATGTCTGATTCTTCATTTGTCTTTAGTATTAACCTATAAGCCTATTGACAGCTAACATCTAACTCCACATTATTTTTTAAGGAAATTTTACCTCCTACAACAAACTATTACACCCTATTTATTATAAACCAAAATAATCTCAAAATATTATTACTTATAGCTGCCCTTCTATTTTCTTGCAAAATGGGTACTTATTTTATATCCCGCACGTGAAATATGCTTGTTATGTTCTTTTTCTCTCTCTATCATCAAGATTCTCAATCATCTCTCTTCTCCCTCAAATCTCTCTCCCTTATTCATCAATGCAACCGTCATAGCACCCATCTTTATGATGATGGTGGACTTTCTGAAGCAAAGAGAATAGATATAAAGCGAAGAGAGAGTTGGCGAACAGATCTGGCCATAGCTATAGATTGAGCCTTTGGAATCTGAAACAAAGACTCTGAGAAGATTTGAGGGCCGAAATTTTTGTTCGTCTCCATTTTAGCTTTAACACAATGTATATAGTATTTTGCTTGGACGGATTTCTTATCTTCTTTGCTATTGAGTCACATACAATGATACAAATACACTCAAATATATTATATTTTTATATAAATACATTATTTTTTTGCCTATATTTTATGTATTTCTAAGATCCCAATATTTTTTTAATACAGCCGGATATCACTATTTTTTGTGATCTTTTGTTGTTTGAATACAATCGAATTGAATACAATGTAAAATAGTGCCTATGAATATCGGTGACTTGAGTACAATGTATACAGTCATATTGAATAGAACGATATACACCATATTTTAAGATTTTTTATTATTTTGAATATAACTGAATTCTATATAGTGAAATTAAATACACTTCAATATTGCGCTTTTCGTTATTAAACACCTGTAATCACTATTTTTTAGGTGTATTACCTCACTGTGTTTATAAATACATTCGCGTGAATAGATGAAATACATAATTAAACAAATGGAAATTAAGAGCGATACACGTTAATTGATCCCCTTTCCATTATTAAACAGCTGAACTCTCTACTTATTAGGCGAATTTCGCTATTGTATTCATGAATACAGTAGAGCGAATGCAACGAATACAGTCTGGTAGCTACAAAATCTTAGCTATAGGAAGTAAAGATATATATGGTAGCTATAGGAAGTTAATAGCCACTAAACTATAGTGCTTTTTGAAAATTCCTTTGTTTTTTTAATTTATGAAGATCGAAATCCGAATTATATGCATGCATATCGTTACAACATAACCACTTAAGTACAATTTACCTGTCGAAGAACATTCAAAATTATAATCATCCGGTGAAAATAGACTTCTCATGCCATATTTTTATTTACTTGTAACGTTTGCGTTAATTTTATTATTTGTGTTTAAAACGGTTAGATTTGCTATGCACTATGCAAGATGATCTTCAATGAGACCTCTCTATAACAACATCCCTATATAACAACTCTTCTCTAGAAAGTGAAGCTTTTTCGGAATAAATTTTTATGTTACACTATAATATATGTTCTCTATAATAACACTTTCGCTATAACGTCCAAAAATATTGCGAACAAACGAGGTTGTTATAGAGAGGTTTGTCCGTATATATGCCTTGATAATTTCTGGAGTTAATTATGCTTTTATTATTACAAAAATGAGCTATATTTTCGTCCTTATTGATTAATAAGTTGTAAAACTTATAGTTAATGTGGATGTCCACTACTCCCACTATTTTCACTCATGATGTGAATAACCTCCCACTACTCATCACTATTTGATTGTAACTCTCACACCTCCATAACTTCTCCCCGTGATCTTCCCCCATGATCTCAAGTGTTAATGTTATGTTTAAGACAATTATTTTGTAACCTTCATATGTAATAGTATAAATAGAGGCATGAAATGTGAGATGGAATACACTTGAACACTTGATGAAATAAGAAAGTTATCTCTTTTTCTCTTGTTCTACTTATCTTCTTGTTTTATATTATTACTTTGAGCTACATTTCTTAATATGTTATCAGCACGAAGTTGAGCTCTTTTCATTGTTCGGGTATATTTGTTCATTTTATTTTCTTCGTTGTATATTTTGGTTTCATGATTAGTGTCTTTAATATACAGTTTTATAATTTCCCACATCTCTAGATATGTGTAAAAACTAAAGAATTCTATGTTTCTTTATTTTAAGTTATGTGCATGATTGTCATGTGAAAGTTGCTAATTTTCATGTCAATAGAATTAATTGAGAGAAGAGTACTTGTTTTATGTTGTTCGACATTTGAAATTGTGTTAAAAGTAGAAAATATTTTTGTTCTAGTTAACATCAAAGATATACTAATAATTTGAAGAAAAAAATGGTATTCTTTTTATGGAATTATCACTTTAGTGTATATAGATCACAAATTTGATATTATATCAATGTTTAAGATTCTTTACGCTACCGTCCTAATGATTTCTAATTATTTATCTTCTTTGATAGTTTTTACTATGTCAAAATTTTCAAAACTTGAGTTTGTGGCACTTGACATTTCTGGAAAGAATTACCTATCAAGGGTTCTCAATGCTGAGATTCACTTAGCCGCTAAAGGCCTTGATGACACCATTACTCAGGGTAATGAGACATCAATCCAGGACAAAGCGAAGACCATGATTTTCCATCGTCATCGTTTGGATTAAGGTTTGAAGGTTGAATATTTGACAGTCAAATATCAATTTGAATTGTGGACTGGCTTGAAAGAAAGGTATGATCGCCTGAAGGCTACGGTATTGCCAAGGGTTCGACATGAGTGGATGCACTTATGGTTGCAAGATTTTAAGACCGTAAATGAATATAACTCTACTCTATTTCGAATAACTTCCCAATTAAAATTATGTGGGAAAGTTATGAATGGTGAGGATTTGATGAAAAAGACTCTTACGACTTTTCATACCTCAAATATGGTATTACAGCAGCAATTTCGTGAAAGGGTTTTTAAAAATTATTATGACTTATGGCAGTTGAGCAACATAATACTCTTTTGCTGAAAAATCATGAAGCCCGTCCTACAGGGTCAGCTCCGCTTCCTGAAGCAAATGTGGAAGCTAGACGTAATAAGTCTGAAAAAAGACTAAATAACAATCATGGCCATATGAATGTACGTGGGCATGGCAATGATAAGAGACGATATAATAATCGTCATCGTGAGGTCATGGAAAACGAGAGAACATATGGGTTCTCAAAACAATCCTTCAAGAGGCAAAGGCGGTAACTGCCACTGCTGTGGCATAAAAGGTCATTGGAAAATTGAATGCCATGCACCTGAGCATTTTGTCAGGCTTTATCAAAACTCCATCAAAAGAAAGGCAGATAATGTTGGAGCATCTTCTGCTAATGCCTTAGTGGAGTCTCACTTGACATTTAAAAATAATTTTGAGGCAGGGCCTTCAAACAAAAATGATGACAATGCCGAGGCAAATCTTGCTTTGAATGATGATGATTTTCAAGGCCTCGACGATCTTACTCATTTGGAAGTTGAAGACTTCTTTGGAGATCAAAACTAAAGTTTGATCATTTTACTGGGGAATGCAATTATGTTATTTTTATTTTTAGTATTTTTTTGTCTCGTCTAAATTTATTTTTATTTTCAAGTAGTACTTAAGTTGTCTTATGTTGTCGTTGGTGATGTTAGTTTTTCCGTATTTCTCATGATGTACTTTTTTTTACGAAGAATATAAAATTTCCCAGCCTTCAATTGTATCCAAGATGAGTAATGAAAATTTATGCCTTTTGGATAGTACTACAACTCACACGATATTAAGAGAAAAGAAATTTTTCTCTTATTTGGTTATGAAAAAGGCTTATGTTAATACAATATCTGCTAGTACAAAGTTAATTGAAGGCTTTGGAAGAGCGGACTTATTACTACCTGGAGGAACGATATTAATTATTGATAATGCATTGTATTGTAGTAAGTCTCAAAGAAACTTGTTGAGTTTCAAAGCTATTCGCCAAAATGGCTACCGTGTTGAGACCTCTAATGAAGGAAAGGCTGAGTACCTTTATATTACTACAATAAAAGAGGGAAAAAATGTGTGCACGAAAAATTGCCCACATTTTCTTTTGGGTTGTACCCCACAAATATTGGTATGGTTGAATCACATGCCATAGTAAACAATGGATTTACTACTTCTAATGATTTTATCATTTGGCATGACCGATTGGGCGATTCTAATATGATGCACGGAATAATATGGAATTCAAATGGGCACGCATTGAAGAATACGAAGATTCTTCAATTTAAGGAATTATCTTGTGGTGCTTGTTCTCAAGAAAAATTGGTTATTAAACCATCAGCAACTAAAGTTGGGATTGAATCCCCTACATTTTGTGGAACGTATACATGGTGATATATGTGGGCCTATACACCCTCCAACTGGACCATTCAAGTAATTTATGGTCTTGATAGATGCATCTACAAGATGGCCAAATGTGCGCTCATTGTCAACTCGTAATATGACATTTGTGATATTGTTGGCCCAGATAATAAGGTTAAGAGCACAATTTTCAAATTATGCAATTAAGACAATTCGTCTTGATAGTGATGGTGAATTTACATCTCATGCCTGTATTGATTATTGTATGGTGTAACGACCGACCCGTCTCCGCGGGAGTTACCACCTCGTTTCCCCATTTTATGCTTCTATATGTTTCATTATTAGACAAGAGGGGTTGCTCTGATGGTAGGCAACCCCCACTTCCAACCGAGAGGTTGTGAGTTCGAGTCTCCCCAAGAGCAAGGTGGGAAGTTCTCTTGGAGGGAAGGATGTCGGGGGTCTATTTGGAAACAGCCTCTCTACCCCAAGGTAGGGGTAAGGTCTGCGTACACACTACCCTCCCCAGACCCTACTAAGTGGGGTTATACTGGATTATTGTTGTTGTTGTTGTTGTTGTTGTTTATATGTTTCATTATATGTGTTTGGAGAATTTGAAGTAATTCGGATAGAGTTCGGTTATAAATGAGACAATTAGTCTCTTTACGAGAATGTTAGTTTGGAAAAGTCAACCGAATGTTGACTTATGAGTTAGAGGGCTCAGAATGGATTCCCGATGATTCGACTAGTTTCGGGTGATGATTTGTGACTTAGGAGCGCAATCGGAATTGAATTTGGAGGTCCAGTGTAGAATTAGGCTTGAACTGGCTAAGTTTGAATTTTGGCGAATTCCGGTTGATAGGTGAGATTTTGATCCGGGGGTCGGAATGGAATTTCGAGAGTTGCAGTAGCT
>MU788718.1:204452-216089 GCA_026770625.1 Nicotiana glauca
TGTGTGATCGCATGAGGTGGTCTGTGATCGCATATGTATGGGGAAATGGTTCAGTGCGGTCGTGTGGGTGCGTATGCGATCGCGTAAGAGGAATTTTGAGGGCCTGGATTTTTGGCCTATGCGATCGCAGGGGTAGTGATGCGATCGCATAGGGGTCGCTACAGTAGTCGGACAGAATGTTTTAAAACCCTTTGGTCCGCGACCCACATCATTTTTCCACCATTTTTACTCCGCAAGAGAGCTTTTTGACCAATTTGAAGAGGGTTTTTCAACGGGTATTGATTGGAGGTGAGTCTCTTGACTTAGAAAATACCATTTTATGGAAAAATCAACACTCAAATTCATGAAAGTGGGTAGAAATTGTGAAGAACTAGTGCTTGGTTTTTGAAAATGAATTTTTAGGATTTGAAAGGCCATTTGAACTCCGATTTTGGTAAACTTTATATGTACAGACTCGTGGCGAGATGAGGAATCCGTTGATGTAATTTTTGGAATTTTTCGAGAAGTGTGTCCGAGGCTCGGGTTTTACCAACTTCGTGAATTTTAGTACTTTTCGAGTATTTTTTATTGGGTTACGTTTCTTTAACCCATATTTATGTATTCATTGTGATTTTGACTAGATTCGACGCGCGAGGAGGTCGATACAAAAGGAAAAGGCATTGCGGACCAGTCTACGGCCGGTTAGAGGTGAGTATTTTGTATAGATGATGGCCTGAGGGTTTGAAACCCCGGTTTATCACATTATGACGCTATATTAGGGCGTGACTCGCACCCCATGGCAGGTGCGGGATTATTTATGACTGGGGATTATGACTTGGTCCATCGCGAACTAGAATTTTTCTATATTGGCGACTAATACGCACCCTGTATTGAATATATCTGGGCGTATTGCCATGTTTGGGGCCTCGTGCCGATCTGTAGCATCCTCAGAGGATGAATATCATTGTGATAACATGCTTTGTATAATCATTGATCTCAGTCATGTGTTTAATCACTGTTATGAAATGCTAAGTCACTTTTCCTGAAGTTAAATAACTAAAGTATATTCTCCTTAATAAATTGGAAACTGGGAAAATAATTGAATCTGTTACGTGACTCATATGCATATTGTGGACTGAGTATGGATCGGGCTGCACGTCGCAGTAATGATATGATGATATTGTGCTTGGGCTATAGGAGCCCCTCCGGAGTCTGTATACACCCCCAGTGAGCGTCGTCGACGTTAAATGGATGGGGATGTATGCCGCAGAGGGTTCATGTGTATTGCATTGCATCCTTGCATTATACTTGACTGATATACTTGATATTGCTTTGTTGTTGGTTCGTAGTTAAGGTGTCAGACTGTTAGTTTTAGCTTTACTTTGTGGCATTTCGTGGATTTCTTATCTTCAGACATTTTATATGCTTATTACTCACTGAGTTGGTAGTACTCACCCCTACTCCCTGCACCTTGTGTGCAGATTTAGGTGCACCGGAGGCTTAGCTGAGCAGTTGTTGTCTCCAAAGCTTATCAGAGTCATTGAGGTAGCTGCTTGACGTTTGCATGACCTGACTACTCTTCCTATTTCAATTTTATTTATATATACATTCCCAAACTTGTGTATTTTCGTTCAGATATTGTTATCCAATTTGTTTTAGAGGCTCTAGACTCGTGACCCCAGATCTTTTGGGAGTGTTTTTATCAGACTTCGTATTTCTCAGTATTATTCTTCTATAAATATTGGATTACTATTCTAAAACTATTTTATTCTCTTTAAATTGTCAGTTTTTGAGATTTATTGTTGAATTGGGAGCGACTGTTGGTCAGGCTTGCCTAGCTTTAGGGTTGGGCGCCATCACGACCGGGTTTGGGTCGTGACATATGGCCACTGGAATAAAAGTTGAGCATCCGATTGCTCATGTTCATATTCAAAATGGTCTAGCATAATCATTGATTAAATGCTTCCAACTAATAGCTAGACCATTGCTAACGAGGACAAAACGTCCCCTTTCAGTGTGGGGACATGCTATTTTGTATGCAGCAGCACTTACGCGCTTAAGGCCAACCAGTTATCATAAAGTCTCCCATTACAGTTGGCTTTTGTTCATAATCCAAATATTTCCCATCTAAGAATTTTTGGATGTGCGGTATATGTTCCAATTGATCCACCACAACATACAAAAGATGGGTCCCCAAAGAAGGTTGGGAGTATATGTTGGTTATGAATCTCCTTCTATTATTAAATATCTAAAGCCTATGATAGGAGATTTATTTACAACCAGATTTGTTGATTGTCATTTTGATGAATCAATTTTTCCAACATTAGGGGGAGAAAATAAACAGCTGGAAAAAGAGATAGATTGGAACATATTATCTCTATCTCATTTGGATCCTTGTACAAATCAAAGTGAATAAGAAGTTCAAAAGATCATTTATATGCAAAATGTTGCAAATCAATTGCCAAATGCATTTACTAACCTTCAACGAGTTACTAAATCGCATATTCCAGCTGTAAATGCTCCAATTTGAGTTGATTTTCCAGCTGGATAGTATGATAATACAAATGAGTCTAGGGCATGCCTTAAATATGGTAGACCAATCGGTTCTAAGGATAAGAATCCCCCAAAAAGGAAAGGATTAAATGATCACATTGATCATAACATGGAGGTAATTGCTCAAGAGGAGCATAAAGACATAATAATTTATAAGACCTCACATGAGATTCTAGTACCTGGAAATGATGAAAATGAAGAGATCTCAATAAGTTATGTCTCAACGGGAAAAAGTTAAAACTGGAATAATGTTGTTGTTGACAATAATTTTGCATATGACGTGTATAACAAGAGAATACTTTTTATGTCTTTACCAATTAGACTCGTTTATAACAAAATTAGAATTTGACATGACGTTGCAGTGGAAGTAATGCAACAAGATGAAGATCTTGAGCCAAAATCCGTCGATGAATGTAGACAGAGAAATGATTGGCCAAAATGGAAAAATGCAATTTAAGCAAATTTGTCTTCACTCGAAAAATATAAAGTTTTCGGACAAATAGTCCGAACGCCTGAAGATGTCAAGCCAATGGGGTACAATTGGGTTTTTGTGAGAAAACGAAATGAAAAAGGTGAAGTCGTAAGATATAAAGCACGACTTGTGGCACAAGGGTTTTCGCAAAGGCCTGTTATTGATTATGTGGAGACATATTCTCCTGCGGTAAATGCAATTACCTTCAGGTATCTAATAAATCTGGCAGTCCATGAAAATCTTGATATGCAGTTGATAGATGTTGTCACAACCTCCTTATATGGCTCATTGGACAATGAAATTTTTATGAAAATCCCTGAAGAATTTAAAGTTCCTGAAGCACATAAAAGTTCAAGAGAAACTTGTTCAATAAAGTTTCAGAAATCCTTATACGGATTGAAGTAATCAGGGAGGATGTAGTACAATCGCATTAGCGAGTATTTGCTAAAGGAAGGGTACAAAATGACCTTATTTGCCCTTGTGTCTTTATTAAGAGGTCTGGATTCAAATTTGTCATCATAGTTGTGTATGTTGATGGCTTGAATATCATTGCACTTCTAAAGAGCTTCCAAAGGTTGTAGAATGTTTGAAGAAAGAATTCAAAATGAAAGATCTCTGTAAGACAAAATTTTGTCTTGGCCTACAAATTGAGCATGTACCAAATGAAATTTTTGTCCATCAATCAACATACACTGAAAAGGTTTTAAAGCGATTTTATATGGATAATGCACATCCATTGAGTACCCCAATGGTTGTGAGATTGATTGATATAAATAAAGATCCATTTCGGCCTCAAGAAAATGATGAAGAGCTCGTTGGTGATGAAACTCTATATCTTAGTGCAACTGGGGCACTGATGTATCTTGCCAACAATACTCGACCAGATATTGCTTTTGCAGTAAGCTTATTAGCAAGATTCGACTCCTCCCTAACAAGAAGACATTGGAATGATGTTAAGCATATATTTAGATATCTTCGGGGAATTATAGATATGGGATTGTTTTATTCTAATGAATTCAAGTCATAAATGATTGGCTATGCCGATGCAGGTTATTTGTCTGATCCGCATAAAGCCCGATCTCAAACAGGCTATTTATTTACATATGGAGGTACATCTATATCATGGCGTTCAATGAAACAAACAATAGCTGCCACATCTTCAAATTATGCTGAGATAATAGCCATTCATGAGGCTAGTCGGGAATGTGTTTGGTTGAGATCAATGACTCGGTATATTGAGGAAATGTGTGGTTTTCCTATGAAAACAAATAATCCAACTATACTATATAAAGACAATGTTGCTTGCATTGCTCAACTGAAAAGAGGATACATCAAAGGAGACAGAACAAAGCATATTTCACCAAAGTTTTTTTCACGCATGATCTTCAATAAAATGGTGAAATTAATGTTCAACAGATTCGTTCTTGTGAAAATTTGGTTGATCAGTTCACTAAGGCTTTACCAACCTTAACATTTGAGAAGTTGAGACAAAAGATTAGAATGCGGCGTCTTTGAGAAATAAAGTGATATTTTCATGTGAGGGAGTAAGATACGTGCTGCACTCTTTTTTGCTTATCCTAGGTTTTGTCCCACTGAGTTTTCCTGGTAAGGTTTTTAACAATGCAACAAATAAAGCGTATTACAGATATGTGTACTCTTTTTCCTTCACTAAGATTTTTTCCCACAAGGTTTTATTTTAGTAAGGTTTTAACGAGACATATTATCTATTTTTGGACATCCAAGGGGGAGTGTTGTAAAACCTATAGTTAATTGTCACGACCCTAAACCCGGATCTGGTCGTGATGACGCCTCTCGTGAAGACAAGGCCAGCCAACTATTCCCAACTCTCGAAGTATCACAATATACGGTATATGAACCTGAAGCTGATGGCAACACCAACACTATAGTTGTGGTCAAAACTATCTTGAGCTTCTGAAAGCTCTCATCACACTCGTCCGACCATACAAATGAAGCACCCTTCTGAGTCAACTTGGTCAAAAGCGATGCGATAGATGAGAATCCCTGAACAAACCGACGATAATAGCCTACCAAACCAAGAAAGCTGCGAATATCTGTGGCTAAGGATGGCCTGGGCCAACTCTGAACCGCCTCTATCTTTTTTCAGATCAACCTAAATACCCTCGTTGGACACCACGTGCCCCAAGAAAGCCACTTAACCGAGCCGAAACTCACACTTGGAGAATTTTGCATAAAGCTTCTACTCACTCAATCTCTGCACACAACTCTCAAATGCTCTGTGTGCTCCTCTTAACTACGCGAATACACTAGAATATCATCAATGAAGACTATGACAAACGAATCGAGATAAGGCCGAAACACGATGCTCATCAAATGCGTGAACGCTACTGGGGCATTGGTCAGCCTAAAAGACATCACCAAGAACTCATAATGACCATATCGGGTCCTGAAAGGCGTCTTAAGAATATCCGAGTCCCTGATCTTCAGCTGGTGATAACCTGAACGGAGATCAATCTTGGAGAACACTCTCGCTCCCTGAAGCTGGTCGAATAGATCATCAATGCAAGGCAAAGGATACTTTTTCTTAATTATTACCTTGTTCAATTGCTTATAATCAATGCACATCCTCATTGTGTCATCCTTATTCTTTACAAACAGAACCGGTGCACCCCAAGGTGACACACGAAGGCCGAATGAACCCCTTATCAAGGAGTTCCTGAAGTTGCTCTTTTAACTCCTTCAACTGCGCTGGTGCCATACGATACGACAAAATAGAAATGGACTGAGGGCCCAACACCAGATTAATACCAAAATCAATATCCCTGTCCGATGGCATGCCCGGCAAATCTGCAGGAAACACATCGGGAAAATCCCTCACAACTGGAACAAAATCAATATTGGGAGCCTCAGCTCCGACATCCCTCACAAACGCTAGATTCGAAAGACAACCCTTCCCAACCATACGCTAGGCCTTTAAGAAAGATATCACTCTACTAGAAACATAATCAGTCAAACCTCGCCACTCGATCCGTGGCACACCCGGCATAACCAATGTAACTATCTTAGCATGACGGTCCAGAATAGCACGACACGGAGATAGCCAATCCATGCCCAAAATGACATCGAAATCCACCATACTCAATAATAATAGATTCACTCGGGTCTCCAGACCCGCAATAGTCACCACACACGATCGGTACACACGGTCTACAATAACAGTATCGTCCATCGGGATAGATACATGAACAAGTAAAGCAAGAAACTCACGGGGCGTACCCAAATAATGAGAAAAGTATGATGACACATAAGAAAAGGTGGAACCAGAATCAAATAATACAGAGGCATCTTCGTGGAAGACTGAAACAATACTTGTGATGACATCATCTGAAGCAATAACATCGGGTCTTCCTGGAAGTGCATAGAATCGGGTCTGACCGCCCCCTGATCGACCTTCCCCTCTGGGGCGACCCCTAACTGACTGACCTCCACCCCTAGTTGGCTGGGCTGGTGGTGATAAAGAAACTGGCGCTGAAGCCGATAACTGACCCCTCTGCTGAGATGAACTAGCAAAACGACGAGGACACTGCCTCAATATGTGACCCATCTCACCACAGTCATAACAACTCCCAGGTGTTGGAGAGGGGACCGAAGGGAACCCCTCGCACCAGAGTGACTAGCAGATGCACTCGGCATAGAAGAGCCATGAACTGATGGAGCACGGGATGACTCTGAGCTGGAAGGGCACTAAGTGATGACTGACCCTACTGAGAACTGTGATACCTATGACCTAAAGATGCCCCACGATAACTTGGGCGAGCTGGCTGAGCAAACCTGAATAGATGGCCTCTGCCATGCTTAAACTAACCCCTCGAAGAAGTACCACTATAGCTACCAGATCCTCGAGGCCTATTGGCCTCACTCTCCTCTCGCTCCTGGAGACGAAAAAACTCAATCTCCTGGGAAATATCCACAACCTCCTTGAATGTAACACCAGATACCCTCTCCCCGTTCATGAGAATACAGAGCTGATAAGTAAATCAATCAACAAACCTCCGGATCCTCTCTCGATCTGTCGGAACCAACCAGATGGCATGACGAGCCAACTAAGAGAACCACAACTCATACTGCGACATAGTCATCTCCCCCTGACGCAACCACTCAAACTGCCCATGCAGCTCCTCTCTACGAGACTGCGAATATACTTCTCCAGAAAGAGAACGGAGAACTGCTGCCAGGAAAGGGGTGCTGCACCAACAGACCTACGCCTTTCAAAATCCTCCCACCAAGTGAAAGCAGCTCCTGAAAACTGATAGGTGGTAAAAGCGACCCCGCTGGTCTCCAGAATACCTGCTATACGAAGCATCCTCTGATATTTATACAAAAAGCCATGGGCATCCTCGCCATCTGCGCCACTGAAGGTCGGAGACTGAAGTTTACCAAATCTCTCCAGCCTACGTTGCTCATCCTCTGTATGACAGGAACTACATAGTCCTGAGAAGTTGTAACCGGCTGGGCTGGATGTGCCCCCGGTGTCTGAAGTCCCTGCACGACCTGCTCAGGTGTGCGAGCGGCAGGAGTCTGATTTCCTTCCCTGGCCTGAGAAGTAGCTGCGGTTGTAGTGGCTGAAACTGCCTGAGCTAGGCTAGTGAAAACTGATAAGATCTGAGCCAATGCCTCCTGAAGATCCGGAATCACGATAGGCACAACTGGTGCTTGAGCTGATGCTGCTGGAGCGTCCATAGCTGGAACCTGATCCTGAGTTGGGGCAGCTGGTGGATCTGCAGGTGCTGCCCTTCCTCTACCACGACCACGACCGCATCCTCGGCCTCTGGTGGCCACAACTGGTGGCACCGGTGGTCGTCCACCCTGTCCAGTAGTGCGCTTTCTCACCATCTGCAAGAGAATAGAATAACATAAGTTTAGTACTCGGATCAACAAGTTCGCACGACAAGAATTTCAAGAATGTGGAGTTTTTCCTAAAGGTTCTACAGCCTCTTGAGGATAAATACAGACTTCTCCGTACCGATACGCGAGACTCTACTAAACCTGCTCATGACTCGTGAGACCTATGTAGCCTAGGCTCTGATACCAACCTGTCACGACCATAAGCCCAGACCCGATTATGATGGCGCCTCTCGTGAACACAAGGCCAACCAACTATTCCCAATTCGACATAAATAGTTAAAGCAGTAGTAAAACAGTCTAAGACATGATTAATAATACGAAGTAGCAGATAATATCAATAAAATGCGGAAGTACAACCCAACACAACCCTAACTGGGGTGTCGCAAGTCACGAGCATCTAACAACACTGAATACTCAAATATAACTACAGAGTTTGGTACTGAACTAAAAACATAAAGGAAAAGAGATAGGGAGGAGCTCCGGGCTGCGAACGCCAATAGCTACATAAAGACTCCTCAAATCCGCCTAAAGTTGGAACTGATCAGCACTCGGGAGCAGGACCAGCTACGCCTGAATGTGCACACAGGGTGCATGGAGTAAAGTGAGTACTCCAACTCACTGAGTAACAAATGTAAATAATGACTGAAAGTAAGAAAATACGTAAGACACAAGACATTCTATAACGAAGCAATAAAACCATTTAAAAGCAGTAAACTACTGAAAATTTAAGTAAAAATCCCTTTTCAACAAGTAAACGGTTAATCGACAAGCAGATAAGGAAAAGTAAACAAATAGAAGTTCGCCCCTCGGGCAACATCTCAGAACCGTACTAGCCCTTCGGGCTCAATCTCACATCACGATGGGTACCCGCGCTCATTGGGGGTGTGCAGACTCCTAGAGGGGCCCTTTACGACCTAAGTGGAATAACAAGCCATCTCGTGGCATCAAAACTGGCCCTTGGCCTCATATCAGTCAAGCCACCTCGTGGCGTACATATCTCAGGCCCTCGGCCTCAAATCACTATCACTGTTTCCTCACAACATAGGTCATCGGTCTTACTTAGTAAAAAATCCTCACAAACCACTCGGGCAATAGTAAAATAGTGTTTCTCAGCCCAAACATATTTTAAAATATCATTTAAGTTTTAAAATTGAGTAAACATGGCTGAGTATGGAAAATAATAGAGAATAGCATGACTGAGTTCAAATATAAAGTCAAAATAGTATGGAAATATCAGTAAAATCTCCGAAAGGTTCAAATAGTTGGCAATCAGCCCAAATAATGATTGTAAACACGTGATTTTTGACCCTCCCCGAGAATTTTCACATTTTTAGCATAAATATTTAATTTAGGCCTAATATAGCTATTTTAGCTAGTTTTGACCATTTTACTTTATTTTCATCAAAAAACGAAAATTACAAAAAATGATATATAAATTTTAGTTTTTGTATCTTCATAAACTTGAAAAATACAAAAAAAATTATCTTATTTTTTAATCCTTATATAATTTCGAAAATTACAAAAAAAAAAACAGTTTTATTAATATTTTTGTAGTCATTTGAAACTTAAGAAAATACAAAAATAGTATCTTATTTTTATATTTATATAATTTCGAAAATTATAAAAAAAAAATAGTGTCATTAATATTTTGTAATCGTTTTAAACTCAAAAAATACAAAAATAGTACTTTATATTTTTATTTTTATATAAAAAACGAAAATTGCAAAAAATAAGTTTATTAATGTTTTGTAGTTATTTTAAATCTTGAAAAAATATAAAAATAGTTTTGTCTTATTTTTTAGCTATTTCGCTTGCGTAGGATTAATTAAATAAGTTCGTGTCCTTATTCTCGGTTCCGGGCAAAGAATAATATTCGGGTTCAAACTACCCGGTTTTAAGCTTAATTTTCGAACCTAGCCCATAATAACCCGAGCCCCGCACACGTGGGGAACACGGACAAAGCACGAGGCCTTGAACCCCAAACCCACGTGAAGACCCATGACTCTTGGTCTCACGTGGGATTTTTCAAACTCTTGAGCAATACACAAAATAAATGTATTGTATACAATACACAGGAGGGGACCAAGGTGTTGGGAGGAAAAGAATGAGAAAGAGGCATCAGACAACAATCAGATTAAAGAAGGAAGGAAAACATTTTTTAAAACTTAAAGGGGACAAGGGAATATTAAAAAGGGGAGACCACTGTTTTGAGAATCTTCCAAGGAGGTACAAAGACAAAAATATATATACACATACATGGACGTTCTGGAGGGGGGAGGAGAACACTATTGAGCCTTCTTCATCATTTTTGAACGGAAAAACCATAAGGAAACCCACTGGGGACCATCACATTTGGAAAAGGAGATATACAATACACATTAGATGAGACAATAGGGAGGAGGGTAACGTTTTAGCAGAAGGGGAGGAAGACGGACATATTGGTAAAGGAGAAAAACGAAAAAGAAAACCGGAAAAAAACCTACTGTTTCACCTCCTTCCCCCTCGCCATTTCCGTCGAGCAACGAAGCAGCACCCTACGGCGCCACTGTTGCATCTTCATCATCCCGTCATCCCCTTCGTTGTCACTCTCCTTAAACCAGCCTCCAACCTCCCGTCGAGCCAGCTCCGAAACGAACCAGCAACCTCCAGTCACGACCTCCAACCAGCTGCCCGCCTCCTTCGTCATGGACGACCACCATTAACACCACTGTTGCTTCATCGTCTTTTCCTCATGTCCAAACGACCACTTCGTCTTTCCTCGCACACCCGTGACCATTAACTGGTTGCTTACGTTGCTGTCCAGTAGTTCGTTCCTCAGCCTTTCGATGACTCCGTTGTTCGCAGCTTCATTTTGGACTTGGTTCATCGACTTCCATTCGAGTTTTGGTTCAAATTTGTCGTCTACTGGTCCTTTCAATTAATATGGTCGCCGGTGAGGTTCTATTTAAGGGTTCCGGTTCGGTTCGTGGTTTTCTTGCGAGACGCTCCAATAGAGATCTTGTCCGTGGCTTTGGAATTTCAGATTTTTGCTATTGATGAGGTCCGATTCTCTATCTTGTTGCCTTAATATTTCTATCTATTTAAATTCAAATGGCATGGCTTTCCTATGAATTGTATGTTATTTTGTTGAATTGCTTGTGATTTCACCATCGGTGTTATTACGTGTTAGGATTGTTGTTGCATGTTTGTTTAACCTCCGGTTCTTACTAGATTGCTAGAGTACCAGATCTTCACTTTACTAAATGAGCTTCATCTTGAGCACAACCCTTTAAAAGATGTTAGTAATTTTCAAATATGTTCCCATGTAGTGTCGTTGGTGAGTTATGATTTGAAGTTGGTCCATTATGCTACTTTTCGAGATTTTGAATACATTATGTTGCTGTACATATTATGAAAGAATTGGTTTGGCTTAAATTATGATTTCCCTTTTTTTAGAGAAAAATAAAAATAAAGAATCGTAGTTTCTTTAGGTTTGCCTTTTAAAATAAAAATGAGACGAGCCTCGCCAAACAAAAATGCACAAGCTGCGGGGCCCTCATAAATGTATATATTAAAAAATACTTAGACTTCGGGATGTGCCGTTTAGTGAATTTGCACGGCCTTCCCTAAAAATAATAACGCATTAGTCACTTTAGGCGCGCTATTAATAATTTACTTTCCTAACACGGGTGCACATTTATGTGACCCAAATCCAAATCTCAACGAAGTCGAAATGTGTTAAAGGCCACAGGCGTACTGGTACGGTGTGG
>MU788718.1:226172-259128 GCA_026770625.1 Nicotiana glauca
TTTCCTCGATTCGGGATTCAACCGGTGACTTGGGACACCATAAATCTCTCAAGTGGCGACTCTGAATCTCAATAATAAATCCCGTTTCGATTGTCCTTTAATTGGAAAAACTCCCTTCTACCACGCCCTTCGCGGGGTGCGGTAGCGCCGAAAGGAGGTGTGACAATGATGATAGAAAATAGATTTCAGTCAAATACGCGATAAAATCATCAATCGGGACGGACTAAGTCACAATCCCCAATAGTGCACGACCCCACGCTCGTCATCAAGAGTGTGCCTCACCTCAATATAACATTACGATGTGCAATCCGGGGTTTCAAATCCTCAGAACATCAGTTACAATCATTACTCACCTCGAACCGGTCAAATCTCTAACCCACGATGCTTTTCCCCCTCGAATCAGCCTCCGTGCTCGTCGAATCTATCAAAATCACAACGAGTACGTCAAAATATGCTAAGGGAATGAAACCCAAGCGAAAAAAATCAATAAATGGCATAAATTCCAAAATTACCAAAACCCGACCCCGGGCACACGTATCGGAATTCGATATTTTTACATCAATAGATTCCTCATCTCCCCACGAGTTCATACATATCAATAGTTCTCAAATCGGACCCCAAATGGTCCATCAAATCCTCAATTAAAGACCTAAGTTCCCAAGCCCCATTTCCCCCCATTTTCACCCTAAATTTCCATGATTTCTAGCTTTAATCCATAAAATAACAGCATAGGAACGAGTTTTAAGTCCAAATTCTTTACCTCAATAAAGTTCCCTTGAACTCCCTCCTTCAAATCGTCCAAAAAGCTCCCAAGCCGAAGTCAAATTGGTGAAATAACTCAAAATTCGCAAAGGGGACAATTTATACCTTATGCCCAGACATTTTCGCATCTGCGACCCTTTAATTTGCTTCTGCGGTATCGCATTTGCGGTCAACCCTCCGCTTCTGCGGAAATCACTAACCAGCCCAAAATCGCATTTGCGATAAGCCTTCCGCATATGCGACTCCGCAAATGCGGCCATCCTAACCGCTTCTGCGGTTCCTGACATTTTTCCAAAATCCGCTTTTGCGGCTCCTCTTCCGCACGCGCGGCGCCGCACCTGCGGTCCCCAATCTGCAAGTGCGAAACTACTAGAAGCGGCAAATTCAACAGCTGCAACAAAAATCCAACTTCTCCCTCAACCATCCGAAATAACCCAAGGCCCCCGGAATCTCAACCAAAAGCACAAATACATCCTAACACTTTATTCAAACTTGTTCCAATCATCAAAACACTTCAAACAACGTCAAATCACCTAAAACACATCGGATTCAAGCCAAATTTTAAAAAATCTTTCGGATTCCGCTTTTGATAAAAAATCCAACCAAACCACGTCAGAATGACATGAAATTTTGCACACACATCCCAAATGACATAACGAAGCTACTGAAACTCTCGAAATTCCATTCCGACCCCTATATCAAAATCTCGCCTACCAACCGAAAATCGCCAAAATAGAAACTTCGCCAATTCAAGCCTAAATCTACTGCAAACCTCCAAAACTCATTCCGATCACACTCTTAAGTCTCAAATCACCTCTCGAAGCTAACCGAACCATCGGAACTCACATCCGAGTCCTCTAACACCTAAGTCAACATCCGATTGACTTTTCAAATTAAACTTCCTTAAAAGAAACAAGTGTCTCAAACCTTACCAAAATCATTCCGAATTCAATCCGACTAATCTGATACCACAAAATACGGATAATCGAAGCATAAAGAAGCAGAAATAGGGGAAACAGAGCGGTAACTCATAAGACGACTGGCTGGGTTGTCACATGTGGATGTCCACTACTACCACTATTTTTACCCATGATGTGTATAACCTTCCACTACTCATCACTATTATGATTGTAACTCCCACGCTTCCATAACTTCTCCCTGAGATCTTTTCCCATGATCTCGATTGTTAATGTCATGTCTAAGATAATTATTTTGTAACCTTCATATGCAATAGTATAAATAGAGGCATGAAATGTGAGATGGAATACACTTTAACACTTAATAAAATAAGAAAGTTATCTCTTCTTCTCTTCTTCTCTTGTTCTACTTATCTTCTTGTTTTATATTGTTAATTTGAACTACATTTCTTAATATAATAAAACTAATTAATAAAACACGATTTGTTGCTCCGGACTATGCAAAATGATATAGATAATTGCGATGGCTTTCCTATTAAATAGAGAAAAAAATAATTTATTTTGAATAAATTAAAAAGTAAAGCGTGTCATGTAGAAAAGGGACTAATGAACTAATGAGTTGTGTAATACTTTTAGGCCAATCACCTCAATTGCTGATTTTAGGCCAAAATCTCAAAACTTAAGAATTATATATATATTTTTTCAAAATAAATTTGTAAAATATATTTTGAAAACGTATGTTCAAATACATTTTCATATTCAAACTAAACTTTAACCAAATCAAATTTTTTAAAATAAATTTGGAATCTATTACCGACTAGCTTAATTTCGAAAAGTACTTTGGGCGAAGAACCAAAAAATCAATCCAAAAAAAAAAAAAAAGAGAAAAAAGAGGGGAAAGTAGCTCCCCTCGAGTGGTTGTTCATTGCCTAGGGCCTTTGGTGCTTCGTCGGGTCATTCTGTTGGTTATCCCCAGCTCAAGGTACGCACATTTCTCATCCACAAATCCTCATCCTTATTCTGCTTTTCGCTATCATTTTCTCCGTTGACTTCTCCGTTAATGCTACTTTTCATTGTACTGGAGCTATGTAATTACGATCTATGTCGTTGTTTCCAATACCAAGTTCATTTACAGCTTTACACTTCTAGGTAATGCATTTTTCATTGTTCACTCTCAATTTCAAGTTTTCAATTGCTTAAAATGTCTAAGCACCAATCAATTCAAGCAAGTGTACAGGTAAGTTTATGAATACGAGGCGGTTAATGAACCGTAGCTTATTGATGTGCTTCACGACTGCAACCGCATTCTGCAACATTGTGCATTTGAACTCTCTATAGTGCAATAGAGGAGGAGCCAGCACCTTTAAATCCGTCGGAAAATAGTTTGGACTTTAGTATAAATATATTTAAAAAATCTGTAAAATTATTTGTTATAATTCAAGCAGAATGCAGTAAGTGAACTCTGTGAATTGCCAGTGTAAGCGGTCCTCGATAAGCGCAATCGTGTATCTTATGTCATACTTTGGTGTCCTGCTGATAGGAGCAGACTGTAATTTGCTTGAGGGGTTCAATTGTTAGTTCTAGCTTTCCGTAGTCTGGCTTCAATGTGTATGTATGTAAGGTGCATTTTAGGTCATTTCTGATGCAGGATGTTGAGTTTGGTGAGTTACCTAGCTAGCTGGCTTCCTCATTTCTTTTTTCTGATAAGAACATGTAAGATTGACAATTGTGACAATTATCGATCCCCGTACCTCTACTAGCTGCCTCTTTCTTCAAAGAGAGGGAATGGAAGCAGGGGTACAGGAGTGACTCTGGTGCCTTTCTGAGCACAAAAATGGTAAACAGTTTGTTAGAATCCCATGAGCCCTGTATTAATACAATTATAAACAAAGGCAAATATGCACTTATCAGAAAACAGAAAGCAAATATGTTTTCTTATGGAATATATGTGTATAAGGACAACATATGGCTTCTGTAGATCACTTAGGATGCATATCTGTGGTTTTATTCTTGCAGTGTAGGAGAGCGTAATTTTCTTACATTCTCAACCGATGACATTTATTTTTGCTTTATGTATCTGTTGCTTTGGAAACCGAGACAGATTGGGCCTTTCGAACGATGCGAACCAGCAACAGGATTTTCTGACTGGGAAGACTGCAAAATATAGATGGCAGAACTCGTGGCCTTTCCATCAAGTTCTAGGCTGCTGGTCAAAGGAAATTTCTCAGAGCAGCTCTCTGTGTCTAAAAGCTCAGCTATGTTGATACACAGGTCTTATTTCCTCTTTCAATAACTCCAGTTTTATTTGACTGATGCGCATTATTATAAGCTTGAAGCTTGTTTATCCTCTTAGTATTTTGGTTGTTAGACTTGATGGGAATGCTCAAAGATACGTGCCCTTTACGCTGTTTAATTGTTCTTGATTTTTGATATGCTCTCCTCTTTTATTGTTCAACAGCCAAATTTTTGAAAAATTTATTTATGTGGTAGTTTGATACTTGCAATTTTTTGGTTTAGGGGATTTTGCTTTGGAAATTGTGGAGTATCTCGCTTGCCTTCATCAAATATATCAAAGCTCATTACTCCTAGCTTAACAAAACTGGAGAGCAGACCAAACATGCATAGTTGGAAGAGGGGTTTTAGCGTCGCTTCTCTTGTTAATGCTGATGCAGCAATAACTTCTGAATTGGTTCCTGCCATTGATCAAATGCTTCTGATGACTAGTATTTTTCTTACATATCTAGCTGGTGTAATACCTTCAAATACTAGAGAACAGATCCAAAGCAAAAATGTGGACAGTGATGGGACTTCCTCTTATGGTAGGTAAGAACGGTATTAGATGAAACATTTTACTGATGCAAGTAGTATTAGTAGCTCACTTTCTTTGACTTGGTTTAATTTACGTATCATTCTTTATTGCTGATATTTCTTCTTTTATTTGCTGTGCTAGGAGAAAGGACAATGACATTAACACAAAATTTGCCTGGGATGTAGTGAAAGGAAAACTCCTGAGTTCTCTGTCTTCTGCAAAAGAAGAATTGGACTTTGGTGCTGCACCTGTTGAATTCGAACAAAACCGTAGAAGACAGCCTTCAAATTTATATGCTCTTGCCGAGGGTCCAAGGTTGAGGTTACTTTGGGCATCTTTTCAGTTACTCAAGAAAGAGGCAGGCACTGTCTCTATTATTGCCCTGTGAATTTGAATAGAACGTTGGTGATTTTTTAGAATGGAAGATTTCTCTTTGATCACACATTAGGTAATTAAGGCTGTTTAAATGTAATTACTAATGAAACTTATGGAAGATAAAGGAAAATGTTAATTACCATTTCATTGATGCATTTGGTGCACTACCATTTCATTAATGCATGCCTTTGCATCCCTCAAGGTTGTGTTCAGGATTTGACCTTTTCTAAGAATACTTTTAAGTAATTTTTTCCGGGGTCAATATTACTTTTTGTGTGATACTGGAGGTACTTAAGCTTCCAACAATGGAACTAAGTGTTCCAACTCGCTTCAAAACCTTCCCGGAATCAAACCAATCATCCCCACAAGTCACATAACAACAAATACACACACTAGGAGTATCAAATGGGGGGATCAAATACACACAATGACCGGCCGGGTCGTTACAGGGGAGTGTACTTTTTAATTTTGTAGTAGGGTTTTAGCAGGGAGTACTCATGATTATTCACTTTGACTATTTTCCATTTCTTTTTTGTCTACACAAGCAGGTGGTTTCGTTGTCATCACTTATGATTTTGCAACTTTTACAGGTTGATTGTATTTCCGCGAATGCTGCTACCTTAAGCAAGGGAAATTTCTTGGCCATTTATATTGATGTCATTAAGAACTCATGTCAGCCTTTATGTGTAACTTGGCTGGAAGAGGAACTGCTTCTAAAAAGTAACAAAACCAACAAGGTATGACCTGAAAAATATATCCTTTTCTTGTTAAGTACATTCTTGTGACTTACTTAGGTAACTCTTCTTCCATTTTATTGTCAGGAATGTCTCTCCATTGTGATTGATAAGTTAGATGGACATGGTAATGTCCTGATGAATATAAAAAAGTCAGGGAAGGAGGATCTGTATGCAGAACTGATTTGTTTTCTTAGATTTGGTTTTATCAGGTAATATCACTTCTTCCAGTCGTGTGAATTTAGAATGACTATGATTTTAGGATGTGTTCTTTTGTTTCTTTACCTTCTTTTTGATTAAATGAAGTAGTATTTTAACCCCGACATCAACAATAATTTCTGCATTATTCATGTATCTTGTACTTAGCAGGACTGGGTGTTATTATCACTCTGTATTCTTTTATTAACCATTGTCCTTGAGAGGGTTGAGAATGCTTTGATTTGTTTGGTTCGCTAACTGCTACCTGGTCCTAAACACTATTCCATGTCTTAATTTAAGCTGTGTACCTTACGGTCTTAGATATGGTAAAAATAGCTACTCTTCATTTGCATTTTGAATCTCTCTTGTCACTGAAGAGCTACCATTAGCCTTAAAGCTTCTTACATCTCTGGTTTGTTGGAGGAGTCAGTGACCCATTTGCATCCTTTATCTTTTTGTGAGAATTCCTAAGATAATTCTCTATTTTAGATGAGCCCTTAGATCTTTGGTTCAAGGGCTAAGGCTGTACAACCGATATACGTGTAGTCGCACATCATGAGTATGAGTTTGAATCTTGGCGGCTGAACCAAGTTTGGTATTTACGTGGAGTAGGTAGAGAGGCGGGCCTAATATCCACCGAGTTTCGAAGTTGGAAACAACAGATTTTTCAGTTACAAAAAAAAAAAAAAAAAATTATACATAAAATTAAGGGGCTAATTTCCTATTCTAAATTTGTGATTTTCAATTCCTTATCATTAAAATACATATTGCTAACATTCTTGTAACAATTAAGATATCACTGTCAACTATATTTTTGTTTTGTTCTATCTTCCGGCGCTTGCCGCCTTTGTGTCTGTATTGGAAAGGGGAGTGCCTATGTTGCACTATACCTAGCTTCAAGACTGACGCTCGCTAAAGCGCGCCTCAACAATGCTGATTTTACCATGTGCAGACTTTGAAGTGCTTTCCACATGGAGATCTATTAGCGGTAAACTGTAGCTCCACATAAATAGAACTGGAACTTCTAATGTGTTACTATGTTACATTTTCCTCTTAATTGGTTTAATTAGATGTTCCTTCTGAGTTTTAAACCAGTCCTGTTCAAGAAAGAAAATTGTCCAAAAAGATGCCTTAATGTGCTGTAATGCTGAATATGACAGGAAGGATGACCTTTATGATAACAGCTTGTTTATGGAGCATGGGGTCTCTATACTGGAGGATCTGGTGATTATGTTGGCAGATGGGATTGCAAGTATGTATTTGGGCCTTATTTCTGTTGATAGTAGCATTTCAAATGAAATGAACAACCTTGGTTTGAGTTTATGTACAATGTCAACCAGAGCACTTCAGAAATTACGCAATGAGGTATTAACTTTTGCTTATGGCACCATATATTTGGTTATTGCATTCATGTATTAGTCAATGCTTCATGCTATGAGACCGAATGCTCTCTGCATTATATAGAACTTGTCTTCAGTCTTCACAGTCACATTTGCTCTTTTTGAGAATAATTACAATTGTGCGCTTCACTTCAAAGAAGCATGTGCTTCACTTCTTGCTTTTTGCTTCAAGTTGCATGGACCATATCAGTCTCATGCTACTTGTGCTTTTCGCTATACTGCTTTGTGAGAATCACAAATGGCTTGGAGTATACAACCATAAGCCACCGGCAGTGAATGAAGGAACATACTATTTGTACTATAAAGATGCTGAGATTAATGTCACATTTTAAAATATTTTAACAGGTGGCTCTCAATCAGTGGTTGCATCAGAACATGGAAGCAGTTGTCTCCATGTATGAAGATCGGTTTGACTTGTGCACATTTCAATACCAACTTGTTGAGGAATCTAGCAAGGACAAGGATCAAACTATTAATTGGTGGAAGAAGCTTAATGTAATAAGTTCTAGACCAGTGTCACGTCAATTGAATGTTGTTGTGATTGACCAAATATCTGTGCCTGTTAAGCGGACCAAGGAACTAAGGGTTTTGACTGGGTGGTAAGTAGAGGCCTTCACAGCTCATACCTCCTCCATATCATGCATTGACTGTTTTTCTTCTTTATGTCCACTGTGAAGTACTCTGGGTCTTCGTCCGCTATTCTACAAGATTCTTAGTGATAATGTTTTATGGTATTCTAGTTCATTACTCATGCTACTTGAGACTGGATGTTAGAACAGAACATTTACTTTTAACATTTAAAAGAATAAAAGTTCAACTGTTAGAATAATTAAGCTTTTGTTTTCCAGTTCTTGACTCACTAAACAAAGAATCAAACTCTCAGACTGAAAATTAACTTGATTGAGATTATTTCAATTGTATGCGTAACTGCTTTACTTGAGAGTTACATTTTTCAATTCTGGACATTCAGGTGAAGATGTATAGTTCTAAACCAAGGATTTGATGGTACCTTAAAAGCTCGAGTCTCTTGCATTCTCTCTTTGAAAAATTAGGAAATTATTGACAAAAATGCGGGTCAGTGTACAAATGAAGAAATGGAATCCAGAATAGTGTTGATGATTGAGGAAATTATAAAAATTCGTGGTTGGCAACTGTATTAGTTAGTGCTTTTTGATTATAAAATACAGTTCAAATTTATATGAAAAAGTTAGTCCTAAGACTGTTAAATGGTGAATTATGAGATGATTGATTTCAAATATTGAGGTTGTTAAGCTGTCTTTTCATGTGCTGTCAATGTGGCATATGAAACTATTGAATGATTAATTGCAGTTTGTGGTCAAAAGTCTTATTTCTGAAAAATACTTGGGAAAACTGCTCTGATTTTTTATTTTATTTTAAATCAGACGCTAGCTACTATTAGTCTCGTCATCTTGTTATATTTCTGAATATGTTCCAATTCTCTGTAGGTCCCAATTTCTTTGCATGTGGAGCCATTGACCAAAAGAAATTTAACTTACCAACCTGTGTTTTCTTATCCTTTACAGGAGATACTACTACAGTCTTTTCCTTGAATTGGCTGATATTGCAATGCCATTGGTGAGAACTGTTATCGCTAAGGTGAGTGATGCAATCTCATTCTTTCTGGTTTGTTTGATAGGGAGATCATTGGGGCTTATATACACTGGGATAAGACAATCCCTGCGGTGGAAGAACTAGGCGCTGGCCTGTCTCCTTTTTGTGTTTGCTACAAAATTTTCCCGATGCATTATCTTAAACATGTATTGACAAAGAATACAGTATTACTTAGAACATTGTCAAAATCTTTTTGGGCCCATTTGAAGCATTAGTTAGATCTGTAGCTGGGATTCTTCAGTTTTTTTCTCAATAGTTGAAACTAATAGCTGAAGGAACGTCCTACAAGATACTTTTAAATTCATTCAAGATTAATCCCAACTTATTTAGCTGTCTGAAAACCATTATATATAAGAAACAAAAATTAAAAAGAAAGCAAATCAATGCTTTTAGAATTCCATAACCTCAGTGCTCAATGAAGGCACTATTGCCTTTATCTGTTTTACATGTTCTTTTCTCAACGAGTGAGTCAAGCTACTGGGAAAAAGTTTTCCACTTGATCACACTTTAAATACTACTAGTTCGGAAGCTTCTGCTATATATAATTATAATCTCATCATTTTGATTTCAGTAGCATCTCTGGTTGCTGCTTATCCACATTGTCTCAAACCGTGCTAAAGTTTTTGTTAGATAATGAGTGTGAGCATTACTGGGTGTGTTCTGTTATCTACAATATTTGTCAAGCTCGAAATTGCACTCTGTATTTGAACTCTTGGCTAGACCCAGAACTTAAGCTAGAGAATCTGAAGCTCATAAAATCACAAAATTGTTAGCACGTTTGCAACTTTGCACAAATCACTAAAATATTATGGAAACCAACGGATGCAAACAATGGAGACAAGGACAAGACCGGGGTAGGTAATAAGAGTGGGTAGAAAAGCAAAAGTAATCTCAGAGGATAACCTTTCTTTTATGTCCTACCACCTTTACACGATAAGTCTCAAAGAAAATTCTTGTTATACACTAATTAATTCACACTATTTCGTAGTGTTTCACTTTACATAAAGTAACTTTTTCCCACTTTGTACCTTCACTTTCCCTGGGAGGACCTAATTACCAGGGTTATACAGTTTACTTTCAACAAATATGAATATGAACCCATAATTTCAGAATTATAGTGAGTTTAGAATTTTGAAGATTGAGCCGATCAAATACAAATCATGGATTCACCTCAACTATTTCCTGAGTGGTACCAAATCTTAAAATAAATAGATTTTCAAATAACCTATCTATTTCCACGAGATATGGATAAGGTCTGCGTACACACTACCCTCCCCAGACCCCACTATGTAGGATTACATTGGGTTTTTTGTTCTTGTAAATGTGCTCACTTTACGAAGATTCTAGTTTAAGCTGAGTTTAGAACAGGTGGGGTGTAATATAATCAGTTTCAAATTGTCTCTGATGGGGTGGCATAGCGGTTGGTCTAGTTTCCTTTTTCTTGATATTAGAGACTAATCATTGAACAATATATTGTGCTCAAGATAAACGATAATCAATTTTGTGGAGTAAAGGACCACAAGATAATCTGCCTTTGAATGGAAGATGAAGGCAGATGGTACTTTTATGATGCATGCTTAGTTAGCTCAGTCATACAGGCATGCAAGATTTGACAGTACAAAAGAGAAAAAGCATATGTTACTTTTATTCAGTTCCTCTTGAGATGGTTGTTGCTTCATGTTTCTTTTGAAGATCGGAACTAAAAGAAAGAAATGTATGTGAATCAAGATGCTCCAAAAAATCCAGAAAAATAAAAGGAAAAAAAGAATCTGCAGCTCAAAATCAGTGTTTCAATTAGGAAGCAATGTACCAAGAGGTCTGATAGGAATTCATAGGATGGAATTCCTCCAATACCCGTAATTGGAGACCTCGGCTTCGAGCCATGATAATGAAGAATCTTTAGCAGGGAGCGTTTTACCTCTTCTCACATAGTGGGCTTATGCAAGGCTAAGGCAAATTAGTCAGAACATCGCGTGGGTCATTGATTACCAAATGATTAATTGAGAAAGAAAATGAAATAGGGACCATGCATTATTGGCCCCATGCCCCTCTCTAGTCCCCACAAAGAAAAGAAAAGAAGGAAAAAAGCAAAAACTAGGTGCTAAATCTTTATATTGATCCTACAGGTACAATTATTATTTTGCTTTATGGTTTCATGCAAAGGCCCTAAAAATAGTACTAAGATTTTTTTCATTTGTACCTCATCAACCAAATTAGATTAAGATAATGCCTCCTGCAACCCCGCCACCCCACCCGGGGGTGTTGGAATTTGTTTAATGCTTATTGGCAATTACATATCTACTCGCGTTTTACTTTGTTATGGATATAAAATAAATAGCCCGGAAAATGGCTAAGTATAAGATAAATATTTTTGTCAAGTTGGCACCAAGATTAGAATCGAGAGATTATTTAGCATTTGTTGAAGTAAAGATTAGTGGGTCATGATATTCAAATACTGCCAGTACAATCCAAGCTCATTTGCATATCTATAGATTAGTGGGCAAAAAATAGTTCCATACAAAGAATTAAGTTGAATTGTCATTTTTTCTTTCCAATTCTGGTGTAAAGAGAACTATATAGAGGATCCAAAAACACTGTAATTTTTTTAGATTTCCTGTAAGATACAGAGCCCCCTGTAATGTGTACATTTTTTGCTCTTGGATACCAGTGCCAACTTTGTGCTAATGAATATAATGTTACCTTAAACAAAAACAAAACAAAAAAGATGAGAAGTTGTGTGTTATACTCTTAATTGTTAATTATAATATTCCTGATTTTTTGATGCGTTTCACAATCCTCTATTTACATAATCTTGTCAATGGTCTTTTTCTTTGACTTCTGAGTCCTAAATCTTTGTCATGGAAAACATTATTGGTTGGTTTAATTTCTTTCCCTATTTTAGACACTAATTGTCAATATTTGAACAGCAGATCTACAGCTGTTGGTTTGCTTGTTTTATTTCTCATCTTCTGATTTAATACCTAAATCAATGAGTCGTTTTCTCTCTTATATAAGTGAAATCAAATGACTAAATAGACTACACAAATCTTGTCGCAAAATCCAAAAGGATGATATGAGGCGGTTGTTAAAGAAAACTTATTGATAATGACACAGGAAATTTTATCTAAGATATATATAATCACATAACCATCTATAATAAGCAACCCCTAAAATAAGTTAAAGTACACTAGCGAAATCCTTTATATATTTTTTACACTTTAAATGCATTTTAATATGTTGTTGTAGGTTACTTGCCTTATATTTTAGGTTATCAATCTTGCTAATAATTGATCGTTACTAATAGTTACATTTTAGATCCACGTAGTACAAAAGGTAAAACACTCCATGTAATTTAGTAGATATATTAGGGTGATCACTTTAGTTAATAATTGATATAAGAAGAAGGGTCACCAAAGTCAATTTCAACCCAATCTTGCACCTTCAATATATAATCCCTGCATGTTGGATAGGTTCTTTTTTGTTCTTCAATTCTCTAAGCAAATGTGTATCCCATTTCAAAATCTCTCCTTTTTCTAACTTTCATCCACTTTAATTTCTCCAAACTAAAGCTTCTTCCCATATTTTCTGTCTGCTGTCTTCAATTGATTAATTATTGCATGGCAACATTGGGAAAATCTGAAATCTCCACATTTAACTCTGACTCTTTCATTTTCTTCTTCACCCTTTTCTTCCTCTTCCTAATTTTTGTTCAGTCTTCTTCTGATCATGATAATGATTCCTTTAAACCTTCCTCGCAAAATTCTTATCATTCCTCTTCAGCTACAGCTACAATTAACTTGAACTCAAGAAAAATCCCCATAAATCCTCGTACATCTTCATCATCATCTTCTTCTAGTGATACCTCTAGACAATTTGAAGCTAGTGAGCATGCAGTTCCTAGCGGGCCGAATCCAACATCAAACCGGTAAGTTCAGAGACAGATTCAAGATTTAAATTTTATAAGTTCAAGATCAATATATTTTATAAGTTATGGATTTAAATCTACTATTTCTTGCCATTTTAGTAGATTTCTTACTCATAAATTGATAATCCGTGTCGAAATGAACCCGGTACTCTCAAGCTTCATCCGCCCCTTCCGCCACTGAGTCAACAGTTCCATTCCGGTTCCAGGATTTAGAGTCAACAATGAATGTAATCTTATTGCATGTATAAATTTTATATTGAACTTTTTCTTCATATGCATAGATAGTTCGAGTCGAAAACAATGAGTCCAACTGTACGCACAAAAGATTAGTCTCTTCTTATGCATAGATAGTTCGAGTTGAAAACAATAAGCTCAATTGAACTCGCTTTAGATCCGCCTCTTCGAACAAAGAAGATTAGCAAAAGGAAGCTTGAAATTAAGGATATACATAGCTGAATATCAGAGTTTGTAACATTATATATTGTTGTTTCATCACCTGTTCTGATTTACCATTAATGCTACTTGTTTTCTTCACTGACGAGAAGTTTGTTATTACGTACTCCCTCCGATCCAAAATAAGTGATTTTTTGGATGTTTTCACACATATTAAGAAATCTACCTTTTAGGATTAATTAGCAATGGAATTGACCATATTAACCTTTATTATATCACATAAACACTCATAACACATATTCCAACACCATTTACTCCAAGGACAATGTAGGAAAAAAATAATTAATTCATTCTTGAAATCTAAAAAAATCACTTATTTTGGATCACAAGAAAAATACCAAAAAATCACTTATTTTAGGCGGGAGGTAGTACTAACTTTGTTGTTATCGTCACTATCGTTAGCTAGCATTTTAAACTTCTTTTCTCTTCATTGACTTTTGTGTTTTCGTCCTTATTTTCTTTCTATGGACTTGTATAGCAAGAAATATTTTAACTTGTTGAGTTTAATGTGTTTTGATTAGGGGTGTACATGGACCGAGTTGGTTCGGTTTTTATCAAAACAAAACCAAACCAATTATATCGGTTTGGATTGGTTCGGTTTTGTCGGATTTTTTGGATTTTCGGGTTTTTTTGTTACATGAATATTATTTCAATCTTACGTTATTAAAATTATAGATAAAGCATTGATAAGTGAATATATGTTTAGTAAATATGGAAAAAATTTACAAACATATGAACTATTAAAATATTCTAATGGGAGAATTTTTTTAGTAACACATGATAGTTATTTTCTTGGTCGTCTAACAATAATTTTTCGTTAATTTACGCTTTTAAGGTTAATATATGAGAGGATCCCAAATATTTCTACATTTTCTAAAGAAAAATCACTGCAAAGTCTTAAAAATATAAATAAAATTTATATATTTATATGTCAGTTTGGTTCGGTTTTTTTTACTTAATACCAAACCAAATCTAGTCGGGTTTTTTAATCGTTTGATTTGGTTTTTCGGTTTGGTGCGGTTTGAACACCTCTAGTTTTGATAATTAATCTTTACTTGTTGAATTTAATGTATTTTGAGGCAAATTCTAGGAGCACTCAATTTAACATTACTATTCATCTAAATCTGTACGTATCAATCTTCAATTATGTCTTACATCTCAGTATATGTATAAAACTCAATCATAGTTAATTATTGTATTGGCTTACTTCAATTTATCGGTGTGTTATAGTGAAAAATAAAATATTTGATTTGTTGTAAATATTGTGCGGCAAGTTCTAGTTAGTTAGAGGTCATATTTTCTTTTGGTAGATTGATTATGTGTTTGATTTTGTTCTACAAGTTTTAACCTCAACTAATAAGTATTTTCAGATCCCAAGGCATAATATAATAGTGGGTATATTGTTGTTGTAAGTTCTAATTAGAGGTCATTAGTGCAAATATCTGGAACGTGGGTGAATAAGAGAAGAAGAGAACACAATGTTTTTGAATGTAATAACATGATTTGAATTGCTTTGGACGTTTCTTTGTGTTTTCTTTAACACACAAAATCCAAGAAAGCTGACCCAAAAAGCATTATGAGCATATGATTTGATAATCACCAAAACTTTATAAAATAGTTTCGATCGCTATTCTACTTCCAATATTATTGTACAGCAGATCTATTAAGTGTAACGTGAAGAAAATAAAATTATAGATTATTAGTTTTTCATCCGGTGTTTAGTATTTACATTGATGCCCAACAAAATACGGATTAGTACTCAGAAGTCTCACATTTGAGGGAAAAACACACTCTAACAAAGTTGATTCCATATTTAGGGTTTGAACCCGAGACCTCTAGTCAATGATAAAGGAATATTTACAACTTTACCGCAATTTTTGTCAAATGACTATCAGCTGTGCTCTAATGTTAATATCATTGGTCCTATGAGATTCTCTCTTTTGATCCGCCCCAGTTCATTCGAGACAAATATAATCGTATTACCTAAATTCAGTTATTTCGACACAGAACATAAACATATAATAAAATAACTAAATAGTTTAATAATTACTTATTAACTTTTGAATTCATAACAAAAGTACAATGTATTTAGTTTCTAAGATAGTGTGGTTGGAGAAGAAGTGGACACTTTGTTTTTGCCAGATAGCATATGATTTGAATTGCTTTGGACTTTTTATTTTGTTTTCTTCAATACACCAAATCCAAGAAAGTGGATACCAAGGATTATTGTCACGATAAAAAATGATACAATATCTGTCCGGAATACAGAAAGTAAATACAATTTACTGGAAGGGACTTTACTAGCTGCGGGCCACATTGAATAATGTAACTCACCTAATCCCTTAATCATCCGTGCTGCTACGCCCAGTAAGCCACTAGAGTTACATATACTTGTGCAACAAAAATGCACAGAAGTGTAGTATGAGTACGAAAATAACGTGTAATCAATGAGTATCTCGTCTAATCTCGAAGAAGTAGAGACGAGATGATCGACTTCGACACTTACTAGTGGTCCAATAATGATGTCAATAATTCATTAAATCGTGGACTTTTATAAACATGATTTTTAATCAAATAGAAGGAAACAGGTAAACGATTAATTTCTTTGATAGGAAATTTCCCAAAATTCCTTTTAATTATTTATCCAAATATTCTCAAGCCATGATGAGGCAATAACAACTTCAATAAGTTCAAGGCATCAACACAAACATGCGCAAATCATGCCGAGACGTACGACCCGCTCCAACAGAAAATAAATTGTGCACTACCGAGGGTCGAACGACACGAACCATAGATGCATCTATTACCCCGCTTGCGAACTATCCATGCGACACAGTCAATATAAAATAAACAATCACCCTGCTCGCGAATCCTACATGCGACGCAGGTACACACAGAAATACATGCTCAGATAGCCAATCAAGAATTTATCTGGGAATATTTATTCAAATAAAAGTCACTTTCTCTTTTAACAATATAAGGAAAGGAGTTTAATCCTTTTTGAAGATTTATTTATTAATTCGTTGTGGTTTAAGCAATTCGAGTTGTCAATAAGTTTACCATTAATCCATGTATAGCATGTTTTTGGGTCCTAGACTACCCGGACAATAGCATAATAGTAGTTACACACAGACTCTCGTCACCTCGTACGTACGTAGCCCCCACAATTAGGAGTATATAACCAATTAATTTACCTATGGGGACAATACCCTCTTACAAGGTTAGAAAGGAGTCTCACCTCGCTCCGAAGATCCATAACCGGCATTCCACACCCTTTCGAAGACTCAAATCGGTGCAAAAATGCTCCAAAACTAGTCAATAATTATATAAACCAATTAATATATGTTCAATTACTCATTATAGTCTAATTTATAACAATTTCTAACCCCGAACGAAAAGTTGACAAAATTGCCTTCGGGCCCACATGTTCGGATTCCAAAATTTTTCGAAGATAAAGTTTACCCATGACCTTACGAACTCAAATATATAATTTATTCTCAATTCCATGCCCAAAATCATGGTCAAAATCCAAAAATCTCAATTTCTAGGTTTTTCTTTTAAACCCTAAATTTTCCTTTAGATTCTCATGAATTTTGATGCTAAATCTAAGATATAATCACAAAATATAATTGAAAATTAGTTAGAGGAACTTACCCAATGATTTGATACGAAAATCCACTCTCAAAATCGCTCTTTCTCGGACCTAGGGTTCAAAATATGATAAAATGAAGCAAAAACTCGAGTTACACTACTAAAGTCAAGCCGCAGATGTCGCATTTGCGATCCAGGGTTCGCAATTGCGAACCCTCACAAAAGCGAAGAAGGCCTTCACAATTGCGAACAAAGAAGGGCCGGAAAGGGTCTCAATTGCGACAAAAAGTTCGCAATTGCGAACTGGGCGAACTGGGCATCGCAATTGCGATCATACGAGAAGAAGCAGTTTTTCTGACACAAAAATGAGCATAACTTCCTCACACGATGTCCAAATTCGATGATTCTTTTTGCTATGGCTCCGTAATTACGATACGGATCTAATGATTTAATAAAAGCTTAATTTGGAGCTCATTTGCTTAATACGGTACCCCTTTACATCCAAAGAAACGACGTTGAAATATCAAATAAGAGCGCGATACCCACCTAAAACACACCTGAGGCCACCGGGACCCCGTCCAATCACACCAACCCACTCCATAACATAATATGGACCTGCTCGAGGCCTCAAATCATACCAAACAATGCTAAAATCATGAATCAACCTCCAATTCAAGCTTTATGAACTTTAGAATTTCAAACTTCTACTTTCAATACCGAAACCTATCAAATCACGTCCGATTGACTTTAAATTTTGCACACAAGTCATATTTGGCATTACAGACCTATTTCAACTTTCGGAATCGGAATCCGACCGCCATATGAAAAAGTCCACTTCCGATCAAACTTCTGAAAAACCTTAAAATTTCTATCTTTAGCCAAATGGCTTCAAAATGACCTACAGACCTCCGAATTCACTTCCGATCGTGCTCCCAACTCCAGAATCACCATATGAAGCTACTCCCAAACTCGGAGTCCCAAACGGAGATCGATATCACTGAAATGCACTTCAACCCAAACTTATGAAATTTCTTTCAAAATGCTACTTTTCACAATAGGTCCCAAAACGCTCCCGGGTCATCCAAAACCCGATCCGGACATACGCTCAAGTCCGAAATTACCATACGAACCTGCTGGAATCTTCGGATCCCGATTCTAAGGTCGTTTACTCAAAAATCCAATCCTAGTTAATTCTTTCAACTTTAAGCTTCCGAAATGAGAATTCTCTCTCCAAATCAACTCTGAACTTCCCGCAATTCAATTCCGACCACTCGTACAAGTCATAATACTTGAAACGAAGCTGCTCATGACCTCAGACTGCTGAACAATGCGTTAGGGCTCAAAACGACCGGTCGGGTCGTTACAATTATCATGTGCGAATGATTTGATAATCATCAAAATTTCATTGGTTTTCCTATTTTCAAAGAAATTGTAGAGCTGATCTAGTAAAGTGTAAAGTACAGAATATTTCTAGACTTTTAGCTTTGCCTTAAAATTCATGCTATTGCTACTTTGATATTCTTTCTTTGTTTTATTGTCGTCCCTATGCTTTTGGCTGCTGACGATTAAAAGCACTTACAACAATTTCCGACGTAAATTGCTGCTTAAATTTTGGGTGCCATGGATGATAGAAGCATTACTCTTTATAGTGTATTGTATATTATTATTCACATATTATATATAAATCATACATATATTATATATCTATAGACTATCTATTACAGTTAATTCTTTAATTTTTACATTATTAAGGAGTGAAACTTAAATTTTTTAATAATATTTGATTTTATTTTTTAATTGGATGATATTTGGAGTCATCGTGGGCAGTGGCGGAGCCAATGAAGAAGTTATGGGTTTATTTGAACCCAGTAAATTCGGCTTAGACCCTGTATATGTGTTAAAAATCTAACTAATTAAGTGCAAAAATAGATTTTGAACCTAGTAAATTAGACTCGATGTGGTCAATTTCGAGTTTGAATTCAGAAAATTTAAATCCTAGATCCGCCTCTGATCATGGGATGTTTCTTGTTTCTTTATCTTTATTTGCCCTCCTAAAAGACTTATCATTATTATTATTTTTTCATTTTATTTTTTTTAATTTTATTTATTTATGTTTAATCGAACTTTATGGTATTGAGAGACTATTAGAATCGATAACATTTAATTCGAATTATATATGTGTGCGTAAAAAACAAAAATTAACACAGGAAAAAAAAAAAAAAACCACTGACTCTACCGAGGATTTGCCACTAATGATATGTATGTAAAGCTATAAAAGAAAAAAATTTGACTTTGCAGACAATCTTGTCTGTGGTTGAAGGCCCCTTCTATATATATTAATTTCTTCTTATTTTTTTAAGATTTTTCCTTTGAAACAGCTACTCATGTAATAGAATGTGCCGAGCACCTCTGCCTATGTACTTAAAGCGTTCGTTTAAATGTTCCAGTTTACGCAATTTTGGCAATTTATTTGTTTTTAAATTTCCTTTGATTTGTTCATTATTAGAATATTCTGATTCATAGTATTATTTTTGTATAGTTTCTTGATATGTATGTGTGGGATCCATCTCCAACTACTACTAAAAGTCTAAAGTTGTCAAGATTGATTTGAACTTGGATTTGAAAGCCAAAAAGTTTGGCGGAAGGAATAATTGCATTTCAACCAATCCTCCATTTTGATTGGTTGAAAAGGTAAACCATTTCTCACATAAAAGGAGGGCTCTCACATCTTCATTCTACACCACACAGAAAGAGAAGCAACATAATAGTTGCAGAGAGTATTTTTCAGGCATTGTGAGAAATAGCCCGTGTAGAAGAAAAAGAGAGTGAGAGGTATTGTAGTGAGGTAGAAAAGCAAAAAAATGTTTACTTCTTTTGAGGGTGTAGTAGTCTTAGGAGTATTTTTACTCGTTACTACATAGTTTAAAATTCCTCGCTATAGTGATATCAGCTGCTCTTCTTGGCCGTGGTTTTTTCCCTTATTCAGAAGGGTTTCCACGTAAACTCTTGGTATCATTATTGCTGCATTTTTATTCTTGCTGATTTAACCATAACTTAGTGTTTCACATTTATCACTAATACCGTGAATACTATTTTTACGGGGTTTATTCCCAACAAGTGGTATCAGAGCCAAGGTTTTGTCTGAGTATGCTCTGTGGTTGCAGCACAGTCTGAACTTCCACGTCAGAAAAGAATTACTTTGGTCTCATAATAAATAGTATTTGTATTTGTGATAAGCGATGGAAGTCAACACTAGTAGAATGATTACTTTGAGTGTCACAAATTATGCCATTTGGAAGGGCAAAATGGAAGATTTACTTTATGTCAAGAATTTTCATCAACCTGTTTTCGCTACTATAAAGCCTAATAATAAATTAGATGAAGAGTGGAATTTGTTACACAGGCAGGTTTGCGGCTTTATTAGACAGTGGATTGACGATAATATTTTGAACCATATTTCTGGGGAGACACATGCTCGGACCCTATGGGAGCACCTTGAAAGTCTGTATGCTCGGAAAACTGGAAACAACAAGATGTTTCTAATAAAGCAGGTGTTGGGTTTAAAATACAATAATTTTCCGCGATAACAGATCATCTGAATAATTTTCAGGGGATCATGAATCAGTTATCTGCTATGGGCATTAAATTTGATGAAGAAATTCAAGGCTTGTTTCTACTTGGTTCTCTACCAGATTCTTGGGAAATTCTTAGAACTTCATTATCAAATTCTGCTCCGGATGGTGTGATCTCTATGGATCTTGCCAAGAGCAGCCTTTTAAATGAAGAAATGAGAAGAAAATCTCAAGGTTTCTCCTCATCAGATGTCTTTGTGACTGACTCTAGGGGGAGAAACAAGAATCGGGTTTCTCAAAATAAAGAACATAATAGAAGCAAATCCAGAAGCAGACTTAAATATATTGAGTGCTATCATTGCGGAAAGAAAGGGCACACAAAGAAGTTCTACCGAATTTTAAAAAAGGAGAATAGAGACAAGGAAGAACAGAAAGAAGATTTCAATCGTGAGGCCACCGTCACTACAGAAGATCTTGTTACTGTCCTTGATGCAGATCTGATAAATATTGCTTGTGATGAGTCAAGCTGGGTTATGGACAGTGGTGCCACATCTCATGTGACATCAAGGAAGGAATTTTTCTCATCCTATACCCAGGGTAACTATGGAACTTTGAGTATGGGTAATGAGACTGTATCTAGGGTGGCTGGTGTTGGAACGATTTGCTTGGAAACTAGTATTGGAACTAAACTAGTTTTAAACAATGTAAAGCATGCACCTGATGTTCGTTTGCACTTGATCTTTGTTGGTGTTTTGGATGATGAGGGATATATCAGTACCAATGGTGCTGGAAAGTGGCAGCTCACTAAGGGCTCCATGATTATGGCTCGTGGGGAAAAGCGTCGTGGTCTATACTGGACTACGGCCTTTACATGTGTTGATATGGTGGATGTCGTTGAGAGAAATAACTCTTTAACGTTATGGCATAAGAGGCTTAGCCATATTAGCGAGAAAGGACTAAATGTTTTGGCCAAGAAAAAATTATTGTTAAATTTTGAAAGTGCAAAATTAGAAAAATGTGAGCACTGTTTGGCTGTAAAACATAAAAAAGTTACTTTCCAGTCTCATCCTCCTTCAAGAAAGACAGAGTTGCTTGAGTTGGTGCATTCGGATTTATGTGATCCAATGAAGACAAGGACTTTGGGTGGTGCACTTTATTTTGCTACATTTATTGATGATTGCTCAAGGAAACTTTGGGTCTACATCTTGAAGACTAAAGATCAAGTGTTGGGTGTCTTTAAGCAGTTTCAGGTTTCAGTTGAAAGAGAAAATGGAAAGAAGCTGAAGTGTATTCGTACTGATAACGATGGTGAATATTGTGGGCCGTTTGACGAATACTGCAAGCAGCAGGGTATCAGACACCAGAAGACTCCTCCAAAGACTCCTCAGCTTAATGGTTTAGCAGAAAGGATGAACAAGACCTTGATAGAAAGAGTCAGATGTTTGCTTTCTGAAGCGAAGTTGCCGAATTCCTTTTGAGGTGAGGCTTTGTTGACCGCTACACATGTTATTAATCTATCCCCTGTAGTTGCTTTGCAAAGTGATGTTCCAAACAGAGTTTGGTATGGAAAGGATGTTTCCTATGACCACTTGAAAGTGTTTGGTTGCAAAAATTTTGTACATGTGCCTAAAAATGAGAGGTCAAAATTAACTGCCAAGACAAGGCAATACATCTTCATTGGTTATGGGCTTGATGAGTTTGGTTATAGGCTATATGATCCAATTGAGAAGAAGGTCTTGAGAAGTCGTGATGTTATCTTCGTGGAGGATCAAACCATTGAAGATATTAATAAAGCGGAGAAGCTAAAATCTTCAAGTTTTGAAGGTTTAATTAATCTTAATCAAGTTCCTCATACAAATACGGATAACGTTGGTGGGCTGAATGATGATGGTGATGCCCAGAACCATATTCCAGATCAGCATATTGATAGTGATGGTGATGGTGATAACAATGTTAATATTGATGAGGTAGATGCTCCTACTCACGAAGTTGTGGAAGAATTAGATATTCCACTAAGGAGGTCTTCTAGACCCCGTACTTCTTCCTCCCGCTATTAACCTAATGAGTATGTATTACTCACTGATGGGGGAGAGCTTGAATATTATGTGGAGGCTATAGAGGATGAGTACAAGGATCAATGGATTGAAGCCATGCAAGATGAGATGAAATCTCTGCATGAGAACCATACTTATGAGTTGGTGAAATTGCCTAAAGGCATGAGAGCTTTAAAAAATAAGTGGGTGTTCAAAGTTAAAGCTGAAGAACATATTTTGAAGCCCAGATACAAAGCTAGATTGGTTGTCAAGGGATTTAGTAAAAAGAAATGTATTGATTTTGACGAAATATTTTCTCCTGCCATGAAAATGTCCTCCATTCGGATAGTTCTTGTTCTGACTGCTAGTCTTGATTTGGAGATTGAGTAGATGGATGTGAAGACTACCTTTCTTCATGGTGACTTAGAAGAGAAGATCTATATGGAACAACTCGAGGGCTTCAAGGTAAAAGGTAAATAAAATCTTGTATGCAAACTTAAGAAGAGTCTATACGGATTGAAGCAAGCTCCCAGATAGTGGTATAATAGTTTGAGTCTGTTATGGGGGAGCAAGGCTACAAGAAGACTTCTTCAGATCATTGTGTGTTTGTACAAAAATTTTCTGATGATGACTTTATCATCCTCTTGCTATATGTGGATGATATGTTGATTGTGGGCAGAAATACTTCCAAGATTGACTAGTTGAAGAAACAGTTGAATAAGTCTTTTGCAATGAAAGACTTGGGTCATGCTAAGTAGATTTTGGGCATGAGAATTACTCGTTCGAGAAATGAAAGGAAGCTTTACTTGTCACAAGAGAAGTACATAGAACGTGTACTGTAGCGCTTCAATATGAAAAGTGCTAAGTTGGTCCACAAACCTCTACCTGGTCATCTAAAATTGAGCAATAAGATGTGTCCTACAACAATGGAGGAAAAGAGAGAATGTCCAAGATTCCTTATTCCTCCGCCGTCGGAAGTTTGATGTATGCAATGGTATGCACTCGACCAGATATTGCTCATGCAGTCGATTTCTCAAAAATCCAGGAAAAGAGCATTGGGAAACTGTAAAGTGGATACTCAGCTATCTAAGAGGAATCTCACATGAATGCTTATGTTTTGGAGGATCAAATCAAATTCTGAAGGCTATGCAGATTCTGATATGGCAGGTGATCTTGATAACAGAAAATCCACTACTGGATATTTGTTTACTTTTTCAGGGGGATCTATATCATGGCAGTTTAGGTTGCAGAAGTGTGTCGCACTGTCTACAAATGAAGCGGAGTATATTGCCACCACCGAAGCTGGCAAGGAGATGATATGGTTGAAGCGGTTTCTTCAAGAGCTGAAAGTGCATAAAAAAGAGTATGTCGTTTATTGTGACAGTCAAAGTACAATAGACTTGAGCAAGAACTCCATGTACTACGCAAGAACAAAACATATAGATGTCAGACATCATTGGATCCGTGAGCAAGTGGAGGACGAATCACTTTAGGTCAAAAAGATTCACACAAGTGAAAATCCTGCTGATATATTGACCAAGGTGGTACCAAGAGACAAGTTCGAATTGTGCAAAGAACTTGTCAGCATGCACTCAAGCTAAAGGTTCAGTGTTACCTTCTTCAGGTGAATGGGTCTGGAGGGGGAGAGTGTGGGGTCTATCCTCAACTACTACAAAAAGTCTAAAATTGCCAAGATTGACTTGGACTTGGATTTGGCAGCCAAGAAGTTTGGCGGAAGGAAGAAATTTGCAATGCAAATTTTTCAACCAATCCTCCATTTTGATTGGTTGGAAAGGCAAGCCATTTCTCCTATAAAAGGAGGGCTCTGGCTTCTTCATTCTACACCACACAGAAAGAGAAGCAACTCAATAGTTGCAGAGAGTATTTCTCAGGCATTGTGAGAAATAGCATGTGTAGAAGAAAATAGAGAGTGAGAGGTATTGTAGTGAGGTGAAAAAGCAAAAGAGTATTTACTTCTTTTGAGGGTGTAGTGGTCTTAGGAGTATTTTTACTCGTTACTACACAGTGTAAAATTCCCCGCTATAGTGATATCAGTTGCTCTTCTTGGCCGTGGTTTTTTTCCTTATTCAGAAGGGTTTTCACGTAAAATTTTGGTGTCATTATTGCTGCATTTTTATTCTTGCTGATTTAACCATAACTTAGTGTTTCGCGTTTATCTCTAATACCGTAAATACTATTTTTACGGGATTTATTCCCAACAGTATGTTCATTCTAATTAATTAACACGAAAAATTAGATAAATTGAATCTCTTGCTTTGAACCTACCATTCATTTGGAATGGTGAAGTATTGAATCTACACGGAGAATTATAGGTGCATAAACATCCACCGCTTTTGATCAAATTTAGTAGATTTATATAGGCAATTATTAAAATAAATAAATAAGTATTGAGTGAGCATCAACTCAATATTTTGTTCCTCTACTTTTGGAATTTTTCTGTAGCGCAATACTCACGACTTTGCAAAAGGTGTCACTTCGCAAAAAAAAAAACTTGTATATATGTATAACAAAAAAATTATATATAATATATTCATACACAATACTACACTACATACAAAAAATAAAAGTAAATACCAATTTAAGGTAATAAGTAGAGATTCAAACCAACACAGTCCTAAATCAAATCCCAATTACCAACTGATTCTCATAATTCACGATTAATTGACGCCATTTCTACAAAATCTTGTGAATGCTACTGTCTATGTATTTATAGGTACATAATTAATACTTCCTTTATTCCCATTGAGCTGTCATGTTTCGCTTCTAGAGAGTTAAATTACATAAATTTTGACCAACATTTTAACATGTATTTTCGCACCATGTTAATATGAGAAGAATTGTAAATTATAGCACGTTTCGTATAGTTTTCGAATATTTAAATTTAAATAATAAAATATTGAGATAATCTAATTAATTTAATTTAGCTTCAACCAACAACAACAACAACAATAATAATCCAATAAAATCCCGCAAGTGAGGTATAGAAAGGGTAGAGTGCATACAGACATTACCCATATCCCGGGGAGTAGAGAGGCTGTTTCCGAAAGATGACCCTCTGCTCAAGAAGACGAAAATAGACAATAGATTCATAACAGCAACAGAAACCAGAAAAAAATATCAGCATCATAAGAGACAGAAAATAGACGGGCAAGCAACAACAATAATAGTAAAAATGCCACCGTAATATAAAAATGACAAGTAATTTAGCCTAAAAAATTAATTAAATTGAATTTTGAGAAGCGACACATGACAAGTAAATGTGAACGGATAGGTATTACCAAATTGGTTCCACTTCTCACGTCTCTCTCTCACTCATCTCTACCAAACATTCCTCCAAATCCTCCCTTCCATTATATTCCCATTTTCCACGGAAAAAATCATAAGAAAATAAAAAACAAAAACATGCCCCCATCAACTTTCCTCTCTCTGTCTCCAGCTAAACAAAAATGGCTTATTCAGAAATTAAAATCAATTCATTCAATAAAATTTAATTAGCTAAATACATATTTATAGATACATTCTTCATTAATTGCATTCTTGGGTCTCTGCATATATTTACAAGACCCGTGTTTTTTCTTTCACCTAATCTGAATAATTTTTTTTTAAGGTTCGATGCTATAAATATGAAACTTTTATAGCAAGCAACCTTTTCAAGATTGAAGAATTTGCTTGTTTTTTTGTTTTGTTCATTTTTTTGGTTGAGAATTTGAAGACATTCTGGGATATTTATTTAAAGAATAAAAAGACATGATTTGTTTTTCATGTTTTTCGTCGAATGAGAGTACAACATCCAAAAGGAAATGTACAAAAAGAAAAGAAACATCAACAACTGCTGTTCATCCTCATAGAGAAAACCTTTCGCCACAACAAGCACATCCTTGGTCGTCTAAGGCAAAGACGCATCATAATAAGCCACATTCTCATCTGCCGCAACGACCACAATCGTCGCAGCCAGGTAACCTGAGACAAATTCAAAATTTAAATTTAATATGTTCAATTTTTATATTCTTACCGCTAAATGTTGCACTTTTGAAATTATGATTCAGAATTTAATATTTATTAAAAATTTAGTAATTTTTCGCATATATCTGAGTCTGGCGTAAAAATTGCTGAATTCAAAACTCATGAAATCCCTATTAAATCCATATTTTTAGCGTAAACTTTTCATTATGTATGTATCGTTCTTTTTGGATCGATTTCGATCCTTACTACTTCAATTGTTCGAGAACCTTTAAGATATATAGTAACATCAATCGAAAACTAGAGGTGGATCCAAAATTTAAAAATAACGAACCACGGTTTATATTATATGTGTGTATATTTTTCAATTTTCATCCTTGTGCCAATCGAAATGATTTCACAACCTATTATAGCACCAGCTAATAGAAATATTTTAGTGAGATGTTTTCATTTCTTAATAAATCATATCTTTCCAATTCTCAGAAAAAATAAGAAATGTTCCAGCAGAAACCAGGCACCAAAATTCATCTAAGAACGATGAAGAGAACAAAAATATTGCAGCTCAAACTTTCACTTATAGGGAATTGGCAACAGCTACAAAGAATTTCCGCCAAGAATATCTGATAGGTGAAGGTGGATTTGGACGTGTTTATAAGGGTCGCCTTGACAAAACTGGCCAGGTACTTCAAATTTTTTTAAAATTTTCTGCTATAAATTGCTCAGTATAATGAAAGGGAACCTTGGAATAATGGTAAAGTTGTCTCCATGTGATGTATATATCACTAGTTCGAGCCGTGGAATCAGTGGAACTTGCATCAGGGATAAGCTGTCTACATTACACCCCTTGAGGTGTAGCCCTTCCCCGTACTCTGAGTGAACGCGAAATGTTTGGTGCACTGAGTTGCCCTTTAAATTGCTCTATAATGATTTGACCCTGAAATTGTACTAGTATTTTTTTTTCTACCTATGAATTCTCTATAATAATTCGTATATCTACATCGACTTTGATTCTCAAATTAGCACTTGTGCCAATAGAGATTTCTCAATAACAAGATGCATCAAAACCGGAGGTAGTAAAAAAAAGAGTTTAAGTTCTGCACATTAATAATTTGCATAAATTTTATATATAAAAAAAAAGGGCAGCCCGGTCCACTAAGCTCCTGTTATGCGCGGGGTCCAGAGAAAAGCCGGATCATAAGGGTCTTTCGTACGCAGTCTTACATTGCATTTCTACAAGAGGCTGTTTTCACGGCTCAAACCCGTGATGTCCCTGTCACGTGGCAAAATTAGAGGTAAGTTTTATTTTATATACTATAAGGTTAAATAGACCTACAATTACAGGTAACTCATTAATGAAAGTCAGATTTCCTATAACCATTTAACTTGCACTTACAATATAAACTTTTTTATAATATTGGCGTATATAACTTGAGAAAAAATGAGGACATGTGTTTTACCTAACTTGAATAGCTGAGTCGTCAATTTTGCATCGATCGTTGATTTAAAATAAGTTCTAATCTGAGACTTCTGTTTCAGGTTGTAGCAGTAAAGCAGCTTGACCGTAATGGATTACAAGGAAACAGAGAATTCCTTGTAGAGGTATTGATGTTGAGTCTTTTGCACGATACAAATCTTGTAAATTTGATTGGATATTGTGCTGATGGAGATCAAAGACTTCTGGTGTATGAGTATATGCCATTGGGAGCACTAGAGGACCATCTATTTGGTAATTTCTTTTCTTCTTATTTTTCTTCCCTAGTTTTCTTGCATTACGAGGGAAGTCTCGGAGGAACGGTAAAATTGTCTCCGTGTGACCTATAGGTCATAAGTTCTAGCCGTAGAAGCAACCATTAATGCTTGTATTAGGGTAGGCTGCCTACATCACAACACTTTGGGTGTGATCCTTTCCTGGACCTGCGTGAATGCGAAATATTTTGTGCACCGAGCTGCCCTTTTTAATTTTATTGCATTACTTGCTTTATTTTCCACGTTATTAATCACTCTTTTTATGAATTGTTAACTATAATGATCTTTTAAATGACCTATAGTCTATGGGTATGTAAAAGAGATAGTGCAAAGGATTTTTTTACAATCTGATTACTTAAAAGATAACTACATGTAACTTTTCCTAAATAAAGGAATCAGTAACCTGGAAATAAAACAGTTGCCATGCTATAACATGTAAAAGTACACCGATAATATAAATAATCTTTACACTTTCAATATATATATAATAAGTCGATTCTTTGTCCTCCTTACAAAAAATGTTGAAAATAATGAACTTGAATGTTGAAAACTCTTTTTACTGATGGAATTTGCTCCCGTTATCTTATTACCTTGTTGTTGTTTGTTGCTTCCTTTCCACTATTCTTGAGCCGAGAGTCGATCGGAAACAGTCATCTACCTTTACAAGGTAGGGGTACGGTCTGCGTACACATTACCCTACACAAACCCCAATTGTGGAATACACCGAGTTTTTTGTTGTTATTGTTGCAATACATGAAAAAAATATTAAACTAATATAGAACTATTTCTTTAGATCTTCCACCAGATCGAACTCCATTGGATTGGTTCACAAGGATGAAAATAGCGTTAAATGCAGCAAAGGGTCTTGAATATTTACATCATAAAGCCAATCCACCAGTCATTTACCGTGATTTGAAGTCTTCAAATATCTTGCTGGATAAAGAGTTTAATGCAAAATTATCAGACTTTGGTTTAGCCAAACTTGGACCAATGGGTGATAATTCCCATGTTTCTTCCAGAGTTATGGGAACTTATGGTTATTGTGCTCCAGAATATCAAAGAACAGGACAACTTACTGTCAAATCTGATGTATATAGTTTTGGTGTTGTTTTATTGGAGCTAATTACAGGAAAAAGAGCTGTTGATACTACAAAGAATGGGCATGACCAGATTTTAGTTGCCTGGGTAAGTGAAACATTTTCCTCTTAATTTATTTTAACTTGTGTTGTCTCCATGTGACCTTAGAGCAACGATAAAGTTATATTCGTATGACCTATAGGTCACGGGTTCGAGCCATGGAATCAGCCATTGATGCTTGCATCAGGGTGGTCTCCTACATCATATCCTTTGGGGTGGCGCCCTTCACCGGGCCCTGCATAAACACGAGATGCTTCATGCACCGTGTTACCCTTTTTAACCTATGTTGCTCGAGCTCTTCAGAAATCTCACCGGCTGTGTCTGTATTGGATTCTCCAAAAGTAGTATATTTTTTAAGGATTCAATATGTGAGTGTAGCAACATTTTTAGAGAGTCCAAGCAACACATATTTTAACTTTAGAAGAATTTTCATGATTAGGTAATCTTTTAGTTATATTTTTATCTGGTTATTGATTAAAACTTACATGTAAATATCTTACAATTAAGTGTATAAATATCATTAAGTGTTTTTATTTTGTGCACTAGCAGCATACTCTAAAGTTTTTTATACCTTATAACTTGCCCTATAAGAATAAACATTCTAACTCTTTATTGCAAACCCGATATTTAGTATATATGTGTGTATTTTGTTGTTGATATAACATATAATATACACATATTTTATTACTTTTCGGCCGGCGAACACAATTAATTTTGGCTGACCGGACAATTTTGTATTTTGACCTTCTTTATACTATCATTATATTTAACTTAAATCTTTTTTGTTTTATGTTTAATTTATTATTACCATAATCCCATGGTGTATACATTTTCATCTAATTTTTGGAGTTTTACGCTAACAACCGATCAGATTTACCGTTTACTCTTTTAGCCGGTATACATAGAATACACGCATATTATACATGAATTATACATCCATCTCTCTAATTTTTCAGGCGGAGCCGATTTTCAAAGACACAAGTAGATACACAGAACTAGCAGATCCACTTCTTAAAGAAGACTTTCCAAAAAGAAGTTTCAATCAAGCAGTTGCTATTGCTGCAATGTGCCTACAAGAAGATCCAGCAGTACGTCCACTGATCAATGATGTTGTTACTGCTCTCAGTTTCCTTTGGGCAGAATCATCCGATAACGGATTCATTTCGTCAATATCTCCTGATCCATTACCTGATCAAGTTTCAGCTGATAATGAAGAAAGTAAAACATCTGCAAAAGAACGTCAGAGAGCAGTTGCAGAAGCCATTGAATGGGGTTCCAATTCAAGAACTCAAAATGAAAGATTACCATAGCATATTTTTATAGTGGCGTATGTGAAATTTTGCGTTAAACAATGTCAGTTTATTGTCATAAATTTGACTTGTAAGTGAGTTTGAGTCTGAGACTACATAGTGGTCTTAAGGCGTTACTTCATATCTAAAAATTGATATTTATTTATATTATTTTCGGGCGGAGTTATTTGTTGTATATATAATTATTAGTTTTCTTAATATATATATATATATATATATTTCACAGACACATAGATCCGTCAATGGTGTCGGATGATGCCTCTTATTAAAGGATGTTCTCGCGACTGATCTTCTAGTTCTTTTATTTTTGAGTGAGTCATCTGATATCCGATGAATTCGAATTCGTTCCGTACAACATTTACTATAGCGGTTTAGCGTTCCCTACCAAAGAAGACTTCGCTTTTAGGTCTCGAACTTGAAATCTCTGGTTAGGACTATAAGAACCTTTACCATTCTACTACGTGTACCCCTTTGGTTGAAATATATATATATATATATATATATATATATATATATATATATAATCTCAAAATTTCAATCATCAAACAGATGTTGGATTGAAGTTTGTATGTTGTGATTTTTGTGGCTTCAGTATTCCATAGAAATGACTAATTAAGTGATGGAGGAATGAGAATCAAGTGCTAGAAATTGTTGAATTCTTAAGGAAAATAAAGCCAGAGTAAGAATAGTAATTCAGATATTTCATATGTGATGGCATATTACAAAGGGACAATCTTATTATAATTTACGGAAAATAGTCTGATATATCCTTGTACTATGGTAAATTATTTAAAATTATCCCCTGTTATTATTGGGCCATAAAAGTCCCTACCGTCCAACTATCCTAACAAATCTGCCCTTATTTTGACGGAAGTGCCATGTGGCCAGATTTAAAAAGAGGCAAGGATGGAAGCCACGTGGCACTTCCGTCAAAGTAAGGACAGATTTGTTAGGATAGTTGGACGGTAGGGACTTTTATGGCCCAATAGTATAACGGGGGATAATTTTAAACAATTTACCATAGTACAAAGATATATCAGACCCTTTTCCGTATAATTTATAACCATTTTACAAGGAATCAAGGAAAATTTGTATAGATGGGTCAATTGAAAGAACAATAAAAAAAGCTATTCATTTCAATCATTTTTGCAGTTTCTAGAAATTAATTCAATAAAAAAATGGGAGAAATTTCGAAATGAAAGAAAAAAAGTCATTGAATTTTAGAAAACTTAAGTCATGTTCATCACGTCCAGAGAATGAAATGATGCTTGAAAAAAGTCAATGAATTGTTTACGAAATCAAAGTTAGCATTAATTCGCTAAAATAGGGAAATTACCAGCTATGTCCATTTAGAAGTAGCTCGTTATAAAAATTGGCTAATTGATAAAATATTATTAATATTAGCCAAAATGGCCAATTAGCTATTTGTAGCAAAAAAAATCAAATTTTTACTTTCTTTTGAGTGGGTGCTATTAGAATAGATTGAGTATATCTTAATGAGCTTGAATCTCAGTTTTGGGATGATTTGGTGAAGTTTTGAGGTGGTTTGAATTGAAAATTCGAAGTAAAAACTGAATATGAAAAAAATGATACGTGTATCACACTGTGTATCACATATGTATCATATTTGTATCGATTGTGTATCACATGTATATCCATGTACATCTATGTGTGAGATACATGCGTGATACATGTTTGATACATGTGTCAGAGAAGAATTTTTTGACATCGATTTAATTATGAATTTGGATACAAAACCAGTCCAAATCACCTCCAATCTTCCTCAAATTTTGCATATTGACTTATCTATACGGTTTCAATGAATTTCGACTATACCCATTAAAAAAATTCCTTGTTTGTTTCGATTTTTGGAATATTGGCTAGAGGTTGGTAAGTTGAAACTTATATGGGACATTTCTGTAAGTTTCCCGCTAAAATATAGTAAATGATTTCATTAATTTACAACTTGGGTATAACTTAACCAATTACTGGGGTGACAATTTGAGCCCAAACTCATCTAACCCGCCCAACTAGCCCAGAGATTAATGGGTTGGGCTACAAACATTTTAGCTCATGGGTCAATTTGGGTTGATCCCAAGTTAACCCATTATTTTTTATAGCCTATCCTTACCCATTTAACAGCCCAAATACAACCCATGAAACTCCCCCAAAACAAAAGATCTCTAACCTAACTTATCTAGAAATTTACTTAGTTGCCCCAATTTTTTTTATATTTTTTGTACTTTTAATTTTCTATTCTTTTGTTTTTCTACACCACCCACTCACTCCACCCACCCCACCCTACCCCCACCCTTGCGCAAAGGCCCAAAAAAAATTTTAATTTTAATTTTTATTTTTAAATTTCTATTTTTTGTTTTTCA
>MU788718.1:260244-284080 GCA_026770625.1 Nicotiana glauca
GCTTCTTCTTTTCTTTCTTTTATTCTCTCTTTTTTTTTGACTTTTTTTTTTGTATTTTTAATTTTTTAGTTTTTTTTTATTTTTCTGCACCACCACACCCCCCTTCCCCCGCAAAACCCCTCAATTTTTTTTAACTTTTTTTTTATAATTATAATTTTCTATTTTATATTTTTTCGTTTTTCTGCACCATCCACCCACCCCCACCCCACCCATAAAATATTTGTCAACTTACATATTTTAAGGTAAAAAGTATTTTATGCACGATGAGCATGGTTCTAAAACATGGGTCAAGTTGGGCGGGTTAGGTTATGATCCATTGTTTAGCCCATCTTGACCCAGCCCATCTTAACCCAAATATACTTTGGGTTGGGTTGGGCAATGACCCATTTATTGTCTAATCTATCTTGACCCGCCCATTTGCCACCCCTACCATTTACTTATTTTAGCTATGGCTATGTAACTGAAAGGTTGAATAGCCAAATAGATATCCATTAATGAAGTGGATGCTGATTTGTCATCCCCATGACAGTATTTATGCTTCACGCGTTAAATATTTTAGTTTTGACAAGAGGGGTTGCTCTGATGGTAAACAACCTCCACTTCCAACTAAGAGGTTGTGAGTTCGAGTATTCCCAAGAGCAAGGTAGGAAGTTCTTGGAGGGAAGGATGCCGGGGGTCTATTTGAAAATAGCCTCTCTACCATAGGGTAAGGGTAAGGTCTGCGTACACACTACCCTCCCCACACCCCACTATGTGGGATTATACTGGGTTGTTGTTATTGTTGTTGTTGTTGTTGTACCGTAATGGAATATTCCATCAATCAATATTTATCGAATTTGAAAAAAATGTTAGAAAAATAATTCGATTCTCTTAATGTGATTCTCAAACCGAGAGATCCATGAATTGGAATCCTAATGGATAAAGATACATGTTGCGACCAAAAACACTCACGCAAGTGCACGTGATTGTCAAATAATAAAGTAGTGAGTAGAGTATCGTTCCTACGAAGACTTGTGATTAACGGTTGACTGATTTGAACTTAATTAATTTATCGATCCAAGAAGTTTTCCACAAAACATAGATATCACTAGTTTACTACCTAAATTATCAAGCAATAATATAACTAAAATAATTAACCAAACAACCAACAAAATTTCGAGTAACAAGCAGTAAGAGATGGTATTCCAAGGTCACGGGCTAGCTAACAATCATGTTGTGTTCTTGTCTTAAAACGACTAATTGATTTATCTGAATTGTTGATTGACAGGTTTGATATTACTCATAAGACTCTGTCGAGTTCTTACTCGCCTATTCAAACCAACTTAATGCCTATATGTCTATGAAATTAAGATTAACAAGAATGCACTTACAGTTCCTGTATTTCAACCAAGCAAGGCAATTGGGTATATATCTATCCCAATTGCGAATCCATTCCCTGATGCCTAGGTTTAAGAACTTGCTATATTTAATTCTATTGCAATCTAAAGTTCCCACTTTCGAGTTCAACCAAAGATTCGTAGATAGTATTTCACTGTTAGCTACTCAGTAAAATAATTAAAATCAGAATTAAATAAACAACCCAATATGATAAACCAACTTCGTCGAATTAAACGTCAAACAACAACTTTCATGTTTCACCCATGACCCCAAAATAATGGGTTTTAGCTACTCATACTAATGTTCAATACAATAGGGTTTAATTTCATCACAAATAGCAAAAACAAAGGAAAGAAAAGAAGAACTTGATGGTCAAATCTCCTCTTTGCCTCTTGCCTCTCTATACCTTGCACTAGCCTATGAAAAACTTGATAATTACTCCTTGGGCGAGCTTTACTTTATATAGGTTAAGTGGGGTTTCCTCCAGATTTTCAATTTTACCCCTGAATAAACCTTCCTGAAGTTTGGACTAGCGCGGTCGCGCACCTGGGCGCGCATCTGACCGCGCTAGTTGGCATGTGTTATGTTTCAGGCGCGTTAATATTAGCATGGGCGCGCACCTGGGCGCGCTAGCCCAGGTCTTCCATTTCTTGATTTTCTTTCTCGTCTTCGTGAGTACTTAGCTCCGAGGTATCGTTCTTGCTCCAAAATATTTTCAATCACCTATCTAAGGTATCACATAGGCTCCTCGTCCTGCAATATGTACAAATCAAAATTAGAGCCCATTTTATTCAATTAACCACATTATAACATTGTAACATAATCAAGCAGGGGCATAAATAATCGCTAAATCACCTATATTCAGCCTATTATCAACACCCCACACTTAATTCATTGCAGTCTTCGAGCAATCATATTGTACTTTAGAGAGGTTTCTTCACTCAACCATTTCCCTAACGCATTACACCTAGAACAATTAACATACATTACACCTAGCAGTGAACAATCCTAGCCTCAAAAGTCGACTCTCACGTGCCATGCAATACTCATACTTCCTCAAGGTACTCTACGCAGAGGTCAATACTTGCCTTTCCTTTACGAATCACATACCCTCACAATCGCAGTAAAGAGAATAACATCAATCCATATATTTGGATCTCATGCTCACATATATCTCAAAAAAAAAAAATCGCTCACCCTCACAAAGAAGTCACATGCATGCAATTGGTACCATAAACTTGCCCTTAATGTAAATCTCTACTAATGTAGGCTCACCGGTCTAAAATCAATTAGGACTTTTTCTTGGTTGTAATGTGGGCTAAGGGACGGGTAGGATATATTTAGGAATAGTGACTAACCCTCCTAAGCACTTTAACACATCACATAATCAACTTTAAGCGCAATTTCTTCAATCCACTTCACTTTCACCAACAATTCACCCCAAAAATGTTCCCTTCTTCTTTAAGCACTACATTAATTCATACCCACTAGCTGGAACAAGACAACAATTTTTTCATCTCTTTCTTATATATATATATATATATATATATATATATATATATATACTCGTGGTGTATTAGTTTACAAAACATGTGCAGCTTTCTTCTTTTTATTGGTTCCACTCAAAAGCTACCCCTCACTTAGTTCCTTCTAACTTCTTTTAGCGCTCATCTAATTAAAGTGCTTTAAGAGGCAAAAGGATCAAAGATATCAGTTAAGAACAAAAAGGATATCGGCTTATAAAGTGGGTGCCAAACAAAAGTCTATAGGCTCAAAAGGGTTAACTAGGGATGAATTTTATTTGTGATAAGCAATTAAGCTCAAAAAGATCAAAGAAAGCCTAAAATTATTTTTCAAACCGAGCATCACCTCAAATTTCGCTTCAACTCACATACCGGGCAAGTTATAGACACAAGTACAAAACATGGACTACAGAAAGACCTCACCACACATGGCACATGACTCGTTTCAGATCAGCTCATCAAGATGCTCCATTACGAGCATTCAATTCAGTAAAACATACAGATTAAGGCACTTTAGTGAGATTCAACAAATAAGACTAAGTGTTACACTCTTGGGTCTATTGTGTTCAGGTGTGTCAATGCTATCGGTTCTCTTTCGAGTTTTCTAGCTCGTAGCCCATTAACCTAATCTACAAATAAAAAAGAAAACAAAATAAAAAAAACTATCTACACCCGGTTCAAGTTAAACCCATGGAAAAGAATCGTGGTCTAAAGAAAAACCAAGGAGGAATTGTTACACCATCTAAGAAAAATAAAAATTTTCTAGACTAACTTCCCCCAAGAAAATTGTCCAGAGGATCCGTCATCAGGAAGAGTCTATATATTTTCCATTTTTTTTCCGACTTAGTCCCTCAAGAACCCCGTCGAAAGGGATCCGTTGTCGGGACGAGCCATTTATCTATTTTAACTAATGATTCCTACTTAACGCTAAACTATCAAAATCACATTCATATTATACAACTATAACATACAATGAAGTACCCCACCCCACACTTAAGAATGAAGACATGTCCCCATGGCTTAAAATATGAAATAGCAGTGAGGTAAAAAAGACTCCCGTGACGGCTCACTCCTGGTCGGAGACAGTGTCTGGGTTGACGTGGCACACCTGCCCGCCCCAACGCTCTCAACCAGCCCATGAATTTCTTTTTCGACTTCTCTTGTCGGTTAGCTATCACATCTACTCGGGTGCGCAAACCAGCCATCTCCTGCTCTAGAGCAGTGAAATGGGGCACCCGGGTGGCTCCTGAAGATGTTGCAGCTCCAGATGGACCTACAACTGTCACATTTTGCTCTTGAGCCTGTGGTGCAGCTTCCACGTTCTCTTCAGCAGCCTCCTTATCATCAGAATCATCAGAACTACTCATCACCGCCTTTGCTACTACTTTCGGCTCCTTACCCGTTGTCACCTTATCAGCTCGGAACTTGCCCTCCTTTATGACCAATCCATCCACAACTAGATTTTTGGGCACATGTGCAACCCTGCATAGTTGAGTCACTAAGGAAGGGAAAAAGAAACCATACCTTTTGACTTGGTTGCGGGTGAATATTTCTTCATGCATAACCTTGGCCACATCGAAGTCGTGACCATTCACTGTGATGAACTGACCCGTCGTCACGGGAGTTACTGCCCCATTTCCACCATTTTCTGCTTCCTTATGTTTTATTATACGAGTCTTGGGTTGAATGAGTTGATTTGGATTGATTTTGGATGGAAATGAGACACTTAGTCTCTTTAAGGAAGGCTTGTTTTGGAAAGGTCAATCGGATATTGACCTATGAGTTAGAGGGCTCGGGTGTTATTTCTGGTGATTTGGTTAGCTTTGGGGGATGATTTTTGACTTAGGAGTGTGGTCGGAATTGATTTTGGAGGTCCGGTGTAGAATTAGGCTTGAATTGGCGAAGTTGGTATTTTGGCGAATTCCGGTTGATAGGTGAGATTTTGATCCGAGGGTTGGAGTGGAATCTTGAGAGTTGGATGTAGCTCCGTTAGGTGATTTTGGATGCGTGTACAAAATTTTAGGTCATTCGAAGGTGTTTTTGTCGGGTTTTTGATCAAATGCGTATTTTGGAAATTTTTGAAAAACTTAGGCTTGAATCCGTCGAGAATTGATGATTTTAGCGTTGTTGGATGTGTTTTGATGTTTGGAGCGAGTTTGAATGATGTTTTAAGGTGTTTTGGTTCTTTTGGTTGAGGTCCCGGGGACCTCGGGGTGATTTCGGATGGTCAATCAGACCAATTTTGGCCCTTCAAGATTGCAGGTTTTCCATCTATTTTGTTGCAGAAGAATTGGCCTTCGCGTTCGCGTTGGTGAGTCGCGAACGCGTGGAAGGGAATTTCAAGATCAGTGTTTTGGCCTTTGCGTTCACGCCTTGGGCCTCGCATTCACGGAAGGTTGTTTGGTCGTTCATCGCGTTCGCGTTCCAGTGGCTGCGTTCGCATAGAGTTGTTTGGCGCGTGAAGGTCCCAGAGCAAATGCTCTTCGCGTTCGCGGGTGAGGGGACCGCGTTCGCATAGGTTCATAGACCCAAGGCATCGCGTTTGCGTGTGGGTCACCGCATTCGTGTAGGGTAATTTTGGTCAGAGGAATATTTGTTCATCGCGAAAGCGAGAAGGCCATTGCGTTCGCATAGAAGAAAATCACAGCTGGGCAGAAGGGTTTTAAAATATTTCATCCGCGAGCCTAAGTCATTTTTCCACCATTGTTGAACGTTTTGAGAACTTTTTGGGAGAAATTTGAAGTTGATTTCTACTAGGGTGATTGGAGGTGAGTTCCTTGGCCTAAATACATGAATTAATGGTAGAATCTACATGGAAATTCATCAAAAGTGGGTAAATCTAGGGCTTGAAAATTTGGTATTTTAATTTGGGATTTAAGGGGTCAAATGGACTCCAATTTTGATAAATTTGATATGCATAGACTCGTGACGAGATAAGGAATCCGGTGATGTTAATTTTCTAATTTTTCGAGAAGTGGGGTCGGGGCTCGGGTTTTGTAAATTTCGCGATTTTTGATATTTTTCGAGTCTTTTCGATTGGGTTATGTTCACTTAGCCTATTGTAACATATTCGTTGTGGTTTTGATCATATTTGACGCTCGAGGAGGTTGATTTTCCAGGCAAGGGCATAGCGAGCTAGGACTTTGGCCGGCTTGAGGTGAGTAATGGTTATAAATGATGTTCTGATGGTTTGAAACCCTGGATTTGCACAACGTAGTGCTATGTTAAGGTGAGACACACACTGCATAATGAGCGTGGGGTCCATTACTGCTGGGGATTCAGACTCGGTCCATCCTGATTGATAATTCTACTGTATTTTAATTGAGCCTTAATTAATATCATTGTATTCTGGGCTAGTTGCCATGTTTGGGGCCTTGTGCCGACCTGTAGGACCCTTAGGGGTAATTGTACATGATTGACCTCACTTTACTTGTTAAAATCATACCCTCAGTCATGTTTCTAACTATTTAATCTAATATGAACCGGCTTTGGAATAACTAAACCAAAAGGAGAGTAATATGTGGGCTGGGACCCTACCTTATCTTAGTATGCCCGAGAGGCTAAGTTTATAGTGACTAAGAGGGGTTGAGAACCTCGTAGTTAGGGTATTTGATATGTTATGGATCAGGCTGCACGCCGCAGCAGTATATTATTAGATCGGGCTGTGCGTCGCAGCAGTACATTCATATGGATCGGACTGCACGCCGCAGTAGTATAGCGCTTGGGCTGTGGGAGCCCCTCCGGAGTCTGAACACCCCAGTGAGCGCAGTCCACTATTATTATTGGATCGGACTGCACGCTACAACAGTATATATATATATATATATATATATATATATATATATATATATATATGGATCGGGCTGCACGCCGCAACAGTATACTATATGGATCGGAATGTACGCCGCATCGGTATAATTATGATTTCGGTTATCGTGAGGAATAAATGGGTTGAGTATTGGCTTAAAGGATTTTTACCTAATTTCTTCATTCAGTTGCTGTTTAAATGTTCTTACTGCTTCGATATAGAAATGTTTAGTGCTTTTTATGAGATTTCTTTTCGTCAGTCATTATTTATTGCTATTACTCACTGAGTCGGAGTACTCACTTTACTCCCTGCACCATGTGTGAAGATACAGGTATTCCGGAGGCGTAGATTGAGCTATTGCTGCTATTCAGATCTCACCGGAGTCATCGAGGTAGCTGCATGGCGTCCGCAGTCCCGATTTCTCCCTCTATCCTCTTTACTTTCACCATTTTAGACTATCTTTTGTTTAGGCTGTTCCTCAAACTTGTATTAGAGGCTCTTGACTCGTGACACCAGATCGATGGGATTTGTAGTGTTATTTCTTGCTTTCTGCACATTTTATCTATTGTTACAGATTTATAATCATGTTAATTTGGTATTTAAACCCTGTTAATTGGTAATGAACTCTATATGAGGGATTGAGAGTGTTGAATTGGTCGGGCTTGCCTAGCATTGTGTTAGGCGCCATCACGACCGGGTTGGGGTCGTGACAAGTTGGTATCAGAGCCTAGGTTACTAGGTCTCATGAGTCATGAGCTAGTTTAGTAGAGTCTCACAGAGCGGTACGGGGACGCCTGTATTTCTCCTCGAGAGGTTGCAGAATCTTTAGGAAAATTCCATATTCTTGAAATTCTTGTCGTGCGAACTTGTTGACCCGAATACTAAACTTCTCTTTATTCTTTTCTCTCACAGATGGTGAGGACACGAGCTACTGGACATGATGGACGACCACCGGTACCACCTACTGAGGCTACCAGAGGCCGTGGGCGTAGTCGTGGTAGAGGCAAAGCAGCAGGGGTAGCACCTGTGGATCCTCTAGTTGCTCCAGCTCAGGACCAGGCTCCAGCAGCACCAGTTCAGGCACCAGCTGTGCCCATTGTGATTTTGGGTCTTTAGGAGATGTTGGCCCAGATATTGACAGTTTGCACGGGCCTGGCTCAGGTGGTTTCAGCCACCACAGTAGCAGCAACTACTTCACAGGCCGGGGGAGGCATTCAGATCCCCGTTGCCTGCACACCTGAGTAGGTAGTGTAGGGATTACAGACTCCAGAGGCACCTCCAGCTCAGCCAATGGTACCAGTTCAGGAGTGTAGGGTTCCCATTATGCCCGAGGATGAGCAGCGTCGCCTCGAGAGGTTTGGTAGACTCCAGCCTCTGACATTTAGTAGAGTTGAGGGTGAGGATGCCCTGGGTTTTCTCGACAGATGTCAGCAGATGCGCCGCACAACGGGGATTCTTGAGTCCAGCGGTGTGGCTTTTACTAATTTTTAGTTCACTGGAGCTGCCTTCACTTGGTGGGAGGCGTATGAGCGGCGTAGGTCGGTTGGTATTGACTTGGCGGGAGTTCTCCACTCTCTTTTTGGAGAAGTATGTACCGTAGTCCTGCAGTGAGGAATTGCGTAGACAGTTTGAGGGGCTACGACAGGGAGATATGACAGTGACACAGTATGAGATGAGATTTTCTGAGTTGTCTCGGCATGCAGTTTTGTTGGTTCCGACGGACCGTGAGCGTATCCGGAGGTTTGTTGATGGCTTTCACTACCCTCTTCGTATTCTTATGACCAGAGAGAGAGTTTTGGGTGCTTCATTTGAGGAGGTGGTAGATATAGCTCGAGATATTAAGTCGGTTTGCCGCCAGGATCGGGATGAGAGGGAGGCCAAGAGGCCTCAAGGTTCTGGTAGATACAGTTTTGCTCTTTCGAGGGGCCAGTTCCAGCAGGGTAGGGGTCGCTCTTTCAGGCCCCCTCAGTTAGCCCGTTCCGAGTATCGCGGGGCATCTTCAGGTCATGGTTATCGGGGTTCTTAGCAGAGTCAGCTATCTCTCAGAGCTCTTCCAGCACAGAGTTCATCTCGTGCTCCGTCTGCCCAGGGTTCTTCCAGGCCAAGTGCATCAGCTAGTCAATCTGGCGCGATGGGTTCCCTTCAGTCCCGATTCCCAGCACCCAGGAGTTGCTATGAGTGTGGAGAGTTTGGGAATATGCGGAGGGAGTGTCCTCGTCGTGCTGCTAGCTCATCTCAGCAGAGGGGTCAGCCATCATCTTCTGGTCCAATTTCTTCAGCACCCACCCTGCCAGCTAGGGGTGAGGGTCAGACAGCCAAGGGTCTCCCCAGAGGCGCAGGTCGATCAAGCGATGATCAGGCTCACTTTTATGCTTTTCAGGGCAGGATAGATGCCATTGCTTCAGATGACGTCATTACATGTATTATTTCAATTTGCCACAGGGATGCCTTAGTCTTATTTGATCCCGGTTCCACCTATTCTTATGTGTCCTCATATTTTTTTGGGTATGACCCGAGGGTGTCTTGCTTTACCTGTTCATGTATCTACCCCGGTGGGCGATACTATTATTGTAGACCTTGTGTATCGTTCGTGTTTGGTGACTATTGGGAGTCTGGAGACCCGAGTTGATCTATTGCTATTGAGCATGGTGGATTTTGATGTTATTTTGGGCATGGACTGCTTATCTCCGTGTCATGCTATTCTGGACTGTCATGCTAAGACAGTCACTCTGGCTATACCAGGTGTACCGAGGATCGAGTGGTGTGGTATGACTGACTATGTTCCCAGCAGGGTAATTTCATTCTTAAAGGCCCAGCGTATGGTTGGGAAGGGTTGTCTTTCATATTTGGCATTCGTGTGGGATGTTGGAACTGAGAATCCTAGCATTGATTTGGTCCCAGTTGTGAGGGAGTTTCCCGATGTGTTTCCTGCGGACCTGCCGGGCATGTCTCCGGACAGGGACATTGATTTTGGTATTGACCTGGTGCCGGGCACTCAGCCTATTTCCATTCTGCCACATCGTATGGCACCAGCAGAGTTGAAAAAATTAAAGGATCAGCTTCAGGAACTCCTAGGTAAGGGGTTCATTTGGCCTAGTGTGTCACCGTGGGGTGCACCGGTTCTATTTATGAGGAAGAAAGATGGCACCATGAGAATGTGAATTGACTACAGGCAATTGAACAAAGTAAAAGTGAAGAACAAGTATCCCCTGCCTTATATTGATGATTTATTTGACCAGCTTCAGGGGGCGAGGGTATTCTCCAAAATTGATCTCCGTTCAGGCTACCATCAGTTGAAGATCAGGTATTCAGATATTATGAAAACTGCTTTCAGGACTAGATATGGGCACTATGAGTTTCTTGTTATGTCCTTTGGGCTGACTAATGCCCCAGCAACGTTCATGCATTTGATGAACAATGTGTTTCGGCCGTATCTGGATTCATTCGTGATTGTTTTTATTGATGATATTTCGGTGTACTCGCGTAGCCAGGAGGAGCACGCACAACATTTGCGAGTTGTATCATAGAGATTCATAGTTTTCTTGGGTTGGCAGGTTATTATCGCCGGTTTGTTTAAGGATTTTCCTCTATTGCATCGCCCTTGACCAAGTTGACTCAGAAGGCTGCTCCATTTGTATGGTCGGACGAGTGCGAGGAGAGCTTTCAGAAGCTCATGACAACTTTGACCACGACTCCACTATTGGTTTTTCCCTCAGCTGCAGGTTCTTATACTATATATTGTGATGCTTCGAGAGTTGGGATCAGATGTGTATTGATGTAGGAGGGTACAGTTATTGCTTATGCTTCTCGTCAGTTGAAGCCGAGAAGAACTACCCTGTACATGATTTGGAGCTGGCTACTATAGTTCATGCTTTGAAGATTTGTGAGGTATTCACCGATCATCGCAATCTTCAGCATTTGTTCAAGTAGAGGGACCTTAATTTGAGGCAACGGAGGTGGCTAGAGATACTTAAGGACTATGATATTACCATTCTGTATCACCCTGGGAAGGCCAATGTAGTGGCCGATGCTTTGAGTCGAAAGACGGTTAGCATAGGGAGTTTGGCATACATTCCAGTTGGGGAGAGGCCCTTTGCAGTTGATGTCCAGGCTTTGGCCAATCGGATGGTGAGGTTAGATATTTCGGAGCTCAGTCGGGTGTTGGCTTGTGTAGTTTCTGGGTCTTCCTTGTATGATCGCATCAGAGAGCGCCAGTATGATGATCCACATTTGCTTTTCCTTAACGATAGGGTTCAGCATGATGATGCCAGGGATGTGACCATTGATGAGGATGGTGTTGGCCCAAGTAAAGGTTAGTTTTGAAGACCGACAAAGGAACTCATGATGAACCATGTCCATTCAGCAGTCCATCACTCAGGTGCACAGAAACGGGCAGATGTGAGCATGTGGGTTTCACGTGAAGGAGATATGCTTAACTTGGTGTATTTAATATCTCCTGATCGAAAAGGTTGCATAATTGATAAGGAGAAGGATTCCTTAATCAAAGAGAACACTATCCAAGATAGGGAAGGAGTTAGAAGTTGAAATCAACTAGAACCCTTCCACCAAGGAAGAATTGCATCAGAACTCTAGTTATTTCTTCATCTACTAACTCTATGAATTGCAGTATGTTCTCACATTAAAGGATTGCACAAAAACGCAGAAGTTAAATGTGAATTGGGAGAAAAATAGCAAGGCTTTTTGCAAGCAATTCGTGTGGGATTCAAGTGTGCAAACTTGAAGCTATATGAACCAGATTGAAGAACCAGCTAAATAAAGAGTGTTATGTGTCTTTCTTTTATTCTAGTTCAATTGTAGTAGGTGTTTTAATATTGTACCTTTCAGCTTTCATAGAAGCAATTGTATTAGGTACTTTGAGTATTCAAGTTAGAGTTAACTTGAAGTTGTCACAACAGTTAGAGGCTGGTTGCTACAACGGGATTAGAGTTAATCCTTAGGTTTACAAAGAGTTTTGTAAATGCAGTTTTGACTCAGTGATTTTAGCGGAAGTTTGGGAAAATCCTACTGAGTAGTAGGTCGTGGTTTTTTTTCACCTTTTGAGCCAGGTGTTTTCCACGTAAAAATCTCTGTGTTCTTTATTTTATGTACTTTTAGTTCCGCAAACAACAGTAGTTAGTACACCTAGAAGAACTAGGTCCTTCCAGAAGTAGTTTAAACAAAAATTGGGTACCACACAAATCACCCCCCCTCTTGTGTGGTATTGACGTTTAGAACATCAATTGGTATCAGAGCAGGTTATCGTTGAAGAGGCTAACACCTTAGGAAAATATCAAGATGAGTGCACCACCTGGAAACTGGGAAGGGCAATCCACTGATAGGCCTCCACTCTTTAATGGCCACTACTATTCTTGGTGGAAAAACATGACGAGAGATCACAACACAGGAGAAGACTATGAACTTTGGGACATAGTCACTAATGGTCCCTTATAAACTACAAAGAAGAATGCTGAAGGAGTGGACATGCCAAAGACAAGAGCTGACTGCACTGCTGAAGACTTGAGGAAATGGGAGAAGAATGCCAAGGCCAAGAAATGGCTTGTGTGTGGAATTGGTCCAGATGAGTATAGTAGAATTCAAAGTTGTACCACCACTAAGGAAATCTGGGACACTTTGCAAGTGGCTCATGAAGGAACACTTCAAGTGAAAAGGTCCAGAGGAACATTGTTGTATAATCAATATGAGAATTTTACAATGAAAGAAGAGGAAACCTTCCAGGAGATGTATACACGGTTTACCACACTAACAAATGAACTTAAGTCTCTTGGAAGGGTTATTCTTGAAGAAGACAAAGTTGAGAAGATTTTGACAAGGGTACTTCCAATCTCTTGGGAAAGCAAAATCACAGCTATTCAGGAATCAAAGAACATTGCCACTCTTTAGTTGGATGAGCTAATTGGAAATCTCACTGCCTATGAACTTAGAAGGCAAACCATGAAGATGGATGCACCCAAGAAGGAAAGAAGCATGGCATTCAGAATCACTGAAGGTGCTGGTCTAGAGGAGGATGAAATGACCATGATCACAAAGGAGTTCAAGAAGTACCTAATGAGAGGAAATGGTCCTTCAAGAAGTGGAAGCTACATCAAACTAAGGGTTCCTGAAAAACAAACCAATGAGGGGTGTTACAAGTGTGGGAAGACTGATCACCACATTAAAAACTGCCATCAATGGGAAATTGAATGGAAGAAGGAAAAAGCTAAACGAAGGAACAGGAAGAAGGAACAGGTTCATCCCAAGAAGAACAAAGGATCAACAAAGGCTATGGTTGCTGCTTGGGGTGAAAGCTCAGATGATGACTCAGAAGACAAAGATGGAGATGAACAAGCACTTATGGCAATTGGGAAATCCGATGAGGAATATGAGGTAAGTATAATTCATCTCAAAGACAAGATTAAGTTTTTGTCTAAAGAAATCTATATGAATTACTTCTAGATTTCATTGATGAATTTGAGGTTATAAACAATAAAAAGAAACAACTTTCTATGGAGTGTGTGATCCTGAAAGCTAAATGCAAAAACATGGAACTTATGGCTAGTAAAAGTGATAGTAAAAATGCTGAGTTGAAGAACCAGGTTCATGAACTTGACACCACAGTCCTAGAGCTCAAATTTGAAAATCCAAAACTGAAATTAGGGACTGGTAAAAAGAAATCTGATCAGACACAACTCACTTTAGAAGAAAATGTAGGAAAAATAAAAGATGAGTTGTACAAAAGAGATGAGCAGATAAGAGTCTTTAAGGGGGATCTAAACAAGGTTAAGCACAAGCTAGATAGAACCTGTAAATGGAATAGGTCCTCCGATGCACTTTCATGGCTACACGAACACCTTAGTAGCAATAAGAGAGGACTTGGCTACGAGACCCCTGCACCTAAGTGGGATCCCAAAAGCAAGTACCTCACACTTCCTGAGAACAAAATTTGCACACACTGTGGTAAAACTGGTCACTATAAATCTGAATGTATTGCAAAATAAAAGGTTAGTAAAAAGAATAAAGAATTTGTTCAAGGGAAAAATAGGCTGCCAGGATGGGCTAAAAAGAATTTGATTTACCCATTTGCCTATAGAAAGGGACCCAAACTAGTTTGGGTTCCTAAGACTAACCCCTGATTTCCTTTTTTGGGTCCAAGTGAAAGGGAGCAGCCAAATATGGTACATGGATAGTGGCTGCTCAAAGCATATGACAGGAAGCAAGAACCAGTTCCTTTCACTTGAGGACCTCAAAAGAGGTAATGTCTCCTTTGGAAATGGAAAGAAAGGTGAGATCATTGGGGTTGGAAATGTAGGAAGAATGATTCTCACTCTATTGAGAATATCTACTTGATAGATGGCTTAAAGTACAGTCTTATCAGTGTATCACAATTATGTGATAAAGGTAACTTGGTAGCATTCACCACTACCAAATATTTTGTGATTAATCTTACCATTGACAAGATTATTTTGCAGGGAAAAAGAGTAACCAATACATGCATTGTAGATTTGTCCACACTTTTAGAAAATGAACTCACTTGCTTAAGTGTGTTGGACAATGATCCCCTTCATTTGGAACAAGAGACTTGGACATGCAAGTCTAATTCAACTCAACAAATTAGTCTCCAAGGATCTGGTGATAGGGCTGCCTAATATCAAGTTCAAGGAAGACAAAGTTTGTGAGGCTTGTGCAAGGGGAAGCAGGAACAAGATAATGAAGAGATTGGGCTGATAAGAAATTCAAATGATGAAACCATGGTCCAGCATGAAGAGGCATAACAGGAAGGAACAGGTGATGGAACATGTCCTTCCACCCATGGCAACATGACAGGGAACTGACTAGAGAGGAACTGATCCTCAAACCTCGAGGGAACCTGTCCATGAACATATTACTCAGTAACAAAACCAGGAAGAAACATCTAAAGAAATTGACATTCCTATTGCAACATCCAAGAAATTGGATTTAGATGAACCTGGTTCATCTGTTGATCAGAAGTTGTATAGGGGCAAATCCAAAAGAGTCTCACTTGACTGCTGTCAAGAGGATACTGAGATATCTGAAAGGAACCACTAATCTGTGCCTTTGGTATGCTAAAGGTAGTAATTTTGATCTAGTAGGATATGCTGATGCTGATTATGCAGGTTTCCTTATGGATAAGAAGAGCACCTCAGGTATGACACACTTCCTCGGTTCATGTCTTGTGTCATGAGCTACCAAAAAGGCAAATTTCAATGGCCTTATCTACTGCTGAAGCTGAGTATGTTGCTGCTGCTTCATGGTGTGCTCAATTGTTATGGATCAAACAACAATTATTGAACTTTGGAATTGATGTGGTTGCATCCCTTTTTTTTCTTGATAACACTAGTGCTATTAGTATGACAAAGAAACCAGTTCATCATAATAGAACTAAACACATAGATGTTAGGCACCATTTTTGAGGGACAACTATGAGAAAAGCTTGATCACTGTGGAGTTTTGTGCTACTAACAAGCAAATTGCTGACATCTTTACAAAAGCCTAAACTAGAGATCACTTTGAGAGGGACATGTTGGAATTAGGGATGATTAAGATCACCTAAAAGGAACAGTTCAAGGTTAAACGAAAAATATTGAAAAACAAATTTTGGTTAGAAAGTCTGTAAATTGTATAATTAGATTAAATCTTGCCCAGTCTCATACTTTCCATAGTATACTCTTGTTCCATGTGTTAAAATGACTCATTAATATCTAATGATATTTTCTCTATTTTGGCAAATTTAGACTCACACAAGAGAATTATCAGTGAAGAACCTGGTTCATCAAGGTAACACGGTATATTTTCTACACTTTGCATAATTTGAAATAACTATATTTGGATCATGATCAGAGAGTCCTACCAAATACCAAACTCCTTTTGGACTTATCCGTTACAAGTGAACCAGTCCCATTCAGAAGAGTCCCAACCAAATGGAAGTATCTAGATTCTAGGGATACACTCCAACGTTTCTTCAAAATTGAATTTCAGTTTAATTAAGCTTCGAAGAGTCTGAAAAGATGTAGTTACCCCATCAATTATTCCTCTGTATATTGATCAACTTTGGTGTATTCCTTACTTCATCTCTCTCAAGCCGTAAAAAACTTTCATTCTTCTTTCATCTCCCAAACACAATCTAATTCTCTTCTCTTCCATACCCTAGCCCAGATATGTCGAACAATTTTGAAAATCCTTCATCACCACCATAGGAAACCACTTCCACCCCTTCTATAACACCAATCTCTAAGAAAAGTAGAGTAAAGATGATAGCTCGTAAGATTGTCGCTGAAGGAGATCAGATCAAGAAAATAAACAAGCAATTGAACGCGGGTAGGGATAAAGAATCCTAAGATTCATTTCAGTCTGATACTAAGGGGGAAGAAAGTAGGTCTTCCGAAACTGAAAAATGTATCTTCTGACTCTAAAGTTTCTCCTGAGACAATTTTTAAAGTTGCTGTAAATTTGGAAAATAAATTTGTAGGATGTATAGAAGGTGTTGAGACTACATAATCTGGATAAGTTGGTGGTAAAAATGAAAAAAAAGGAGAGCAAGGGCATTAGGAGTACTGTGAGGGGAAAGGGGACAAGAGTGGCTGATTCTTCACCCACTCCTGTTGGTATAGTAACAACTGGTGCAATGGTTGTTTGGGGAGAGGAATTTACTGAAATAGAAGAGAGTGTTAGCAAAACAGGGGGAAGTGGGTCTGGCGAAGCTGCTGAGGGGTTGGTTCAACTTGGAATAGTTATAGATGAACCTGTTCCATTTGAACAGGAAACCCTCACGGACCTACTGATAGAGTTATCAATGGCACCAAAACTCATGCCATTCCCTATGGTTTCATTCTCACAACTCTGCTTGCACATTTCAAGGTACCTATGAAGAAGTGAGGTTAATACTCTGCTTGCTTGAGATTATGAAGTCAATTTCATTCTTAGTGAACCTGGTTCATCTAAAAAGACACCTATCAATAACAAAGTCAGAGTCTTGGTATAGGAGAGTGAGGCAAAGGATATTGAGATAGCAAGGTTAAAGACACGATTGGTTGAGGTAGAATCTGAGAAAGATGTTCTTAGAACTGAACTTGCAAGGGAAAAGGAGAAGAATGATGAAATTCTTCAAGACATGCTGGAACTTCTCTAAGCAAATAACCCAGCCCCTACCTCTTCCAAGCCTTAAATCCTAGCCTAGTGTAGATAAACCAGTGACCTAGTTCGGGACGTTTTGTTTCTTTTTCTCATATTTTTAGTATTTTTATTTCTCCTTATGCTTTGTGGTAGAATCTTATCAATCATCAATGAAATTCACTGTTTTTGCTCTAACTGTTTGTTTATATTTCTTTGATGGTTGAAATTCTTAGTTTGATCTATGGTGATTAATCCATGTTTGCATTTGACGTAGCCCCAGTGGCCATGAGTAAGCTTTAAAATCTGGTTATCTCACATTTTTTATGCAACTTTTAGATAATGCCAAAAATGGGAAAAGGTTTGTGCTTTAAACAAGTGATGTTTACACTTTGAACAGTGATGTTTATAACCTAATGTACCTGGTTCTTGATGATAAGTGATAAAAAGGAAAAATGTTTCTAACATTGTGTTGATGTTGAGCTGAGTTGAAACAGGGCAAAGCTTATGAAAAGCACAGAGTTTGTCATCATCAAAAAGGGGGAATTTATTGGCCCAAGTAAATGTTAGTTTTGAAGACTGACAAAGGAAGTCATGATGAACCAAGTCCATCTAGTGGTCCATCACTCAGGTGCACAGAAACGGGCAGATTTGAGCGTGTGGGTTTCACGTGAAGAAGATAAGCTTAACTTGGTATATTTAATATCTCCTGATCGAAAAGGTTGCGTAATTGATAAGGAGAAGGAGTCCTTAATCAAAGAGAACACTATCCAAGATAAGGAAGGAGTTAGAAGTTGAAATCAACTAGAAATCTTCCACCAAGGAAGAGTTGCATCAGAACTCTAGTTATTTCTTCATCTACTAACTCTATAAATTATAGGATGTTCTCACATTAAAGGGTTGCACAAACATGCATAAGTTAAACGTGAATTGGGAGCAAAATAGCAAGGCTTTTTGCAAGCAACTCGTGTGTGATTCAAGTGTGCAAACCTAAAGCTACATGAACCAGATTGAAGAACCAGCTCCATAAAGAGTGTTATGTGTCTTTCTTTTATTCTAGTTCAATTGTAGTAGGTGTTTTAATATTGTACCTTTCAGCTTTCATAGAAGTAATTGTATTAGGTACTTTGAGTATTCAAGTTAGAGTTAACTTGAAGTTGTCGCAGCAGTTAGAGGCTGGCTGCTACAACGGGATTAGAGTTAATCCTTAGGTTTACAAAGAGTTTTGTAAATGCAGTTTTGGCTCAGTGATTTTAGTAAAAGTTTGGGAAAATCCTACTGAGTAGTACGTCGTGGTTTTTTTTCACCTTTTGAGCCAGGTGTTTTCACGTTAAAATCTCTGTGTTCTTTATTTTATGTACTTTTAATTCTGCAAACAGTAGTAGTTAGTACACCTAGAAGAACTAGGTCCTTCCAGAAATAGTTTAAACAAAAATTGGGTACCACACAAATCACCCCCCCTCTTGTATGGTATTGATGTTTAGAACATCAGATGGTATGTTGCGGATGTAGGGCTAGATTTGTATGCCCAATGTGGATGGGCTTCGGGAGTTGATATTAGAGGAGGCCCATAGCTCGCGGTATTCCATTCATCCGGGAGCCGCGAAGATGTATCATGACTTGAGGCAGCATTATTGGTGGAGGAGGATGAAGAAGGACATTGTAGGATTTGTTGCTCGATGTCTCAACTGTCAGCAGGTGAAATATGAGAATCAGAGGCCGGGTAGCGTACTTCAGCGGATGATTATTCCAGAATGGAAGTGGGAGAGGATTACTATGGATTTTGTGAGTGGTCTCCCTCGAACTTTGAAGAAGTTTGATTCGATTTGGGTGATTGTGGACAGGCTGACCAAGTCCGCGCACTTCATCTCAGTATGTATTACCTATTATTCGGAGCGGCTAGCAGGGATCTTTATCCGGGAGATTATTCGATTGCATGGTGTTCCAGTGTCTATTATCTCAGATAGAGGTACTCAATTCACTTTTCAGTTCTGGAGGACATTTCAGCGAGAGTTGGGTACGTAGGTAGAGTTGAGCACAACATTTCATCCTCAGACGGACGGGCAGTCCGAGCGTACTATTCAGCTATTGGAGGATATGTTGCGTGTTTGTGTTATTGATTTTGGAGGTTCTTGGGATGAGTTTTTGCTGCTTGCTGAGTTTGCCTAAACGATATATCAGTCAAGCATTCAGCTGGCTCCGTATGAGGCATTGTATGAGAGGCGGTGTAGATCTCCGGTTGGATGGTTCGAGCCCGACGAGGCTAGGTTATTGGGGACAGAGATGGTTTAGGATGCCTTAGAGAAGGTGAAGCTGATTCAGGAGAGGCTTCGTACAACTCGGTCGCGTCAGAAGAATTATGTGGACCTGAAGGTTCGAGATGTGTCGTTCATGGTAGGTGAGAAGGTCTTGCTGAAGGTTTCGCCCATGAAGGGTGTCATGCAGTTTGGGAAGAAAGGGAAGCTGAGTCCGCAGTTTATTGGACCTTTTGAGGTACTCAAGAGGATTGGGGAGGTGGCTTATGAGCTTGCCTTGCCACCCAGCTTGTCGGGCGTGCATCCGGTATTTCATGTATCTATGCTCCAGAAGTATGTTGGGGACCCGTCTCATGTATTGGATTTCAGCACAGTTAAGTTGGATGATGATTTGACTTATGATGTGGAGCCAGTAGCTATTTTGGGTCGTCCGGTTCGAAAGTTGAGGTCAAAGGATATAGCTTTGGTAAAGGTGCAGTAGAGAGGTCGGCCTGTGGAGGAGGCTACTTGGGAGATCGAGCGGGAGATGCGGAGCAGATATCCTCACCTGTTTGAGGTTCCAGGTATGTTTCTTAACCCGCTCGAGGACGAGCGCTTGTTTTAGTTGGGGAGGATGTGACGAACCGGCCCGTTGTCACGGGATTTACCACCCTATTTCCCCTATTTTCTGCTTCCTTATGTTTTATTATACGAGTCTTAAGTGAATGAGTTGATTTGGATTGATTTTGGATGGAAATGAGACACTTTGTCTCTTTAAGGAAGGCTTGTTTTGGAAAGGTCAACCGGATATTGACCTATGAGTTAGAGGGCTCGGGTGTGATTTCCGGTGATTTGGTTAGCTTCGGGGGATGATTTGTGACTTAGGAGTGTGATCATAATTGATTTTGGAGGTCCGGTGTAGAATTAGGCTTGAATTGGTGAAGTTAGTATTTTGGCGAATTCCGGTTGATAGGTGAGATTTTCATCCGAGAGTCGGAATGGAATTCCGAGAGTTTTTTTAGCTCCGCTAGGTGATTTTGGATGTGCGCACAAAATTTCAGTTCATTCGAATGTGTTTTGGTCGGGTTTTTGATCAAATGCGTATTTTGAAAGTTTTTAAGAAACTTAGGCTTGAATCCGGTGAGAATTGATGATTTTAGCATTTTTGGATGTGTTTTGATGTTTGGAGTGAGTTTGAATGGTGTTTTAAGGTGTATTTGTGCTTTTGGTTGAGGTCCCGAGGGTCTCGGGGTGATTTCGGATGGTCAATCGGACCAATTTTAGCCCTTGAAGATTGCAGATTTTCCAGCTATTTTGTAGCAGAAGAATTGGCCTTCGCGTATGCGTTGGGGAGTCGCGAATGCGTGGAAGAGAATTTCAAGATCAGTGTTTTGGCCTTCGCATTCGCATCTTGGGCCTCACGTTTGCGGAAGGTCGTTTGGTTGTTCATCACGTTCGCGTTCCAGTGGTTGCGTTCGCATAGAGTTGTTTGGCGCGTGAAGGTCCCAGAGCAAATGCTCTTCGCGTTCGCGGGTGAGGGGACCGCATTCGCATAGGTTCAGAGACCCAAGGCATCTCGTTCGCGTGTGGGTCACTGCGTTTGCGTAGGGTAATTTTGGTTAGAGGAATATTTGTTCATCGCAAACACGAGAGGGCCATCGCGTTCGCATAGAAGAAAATCACAGCTGGGCAGAAGGGTTTTAAAATATTTCATCCGCAAGCCTAAGTCATTTTTCCACCATTGTTGAACATTTTGAGAACTCTTTGGGAGAAATTTGAAGAGGATTTCGACTAGGGTGATTGGAGGTGAGTTCCTTGGCCTAAATACATGAATTAGTGGTAGAATATACATGAAAATTTGTGGAAATTCATCAAAAAAGGGTAAAGCTAGGGCTTGAAAATTTTGTATTTTAATTTGTGATTTGAGGGGTCAAATGGACTCTGATTTTGGTAAATTTGATATGTATAGACTCGTGGCGATATAAGGAATCCGGTGATGTTAATTTTCTGATTTATCGAGAAGTGGGACCGGGGCTCGGGTTTTGCAAATTTTGCGATTTTCGATATTTTCGAGTCTTTTTGATTGGGTTATGTTCACTTAGCCTATTGTAACATATTCGTTGTGGTTTTGATCAGATTCGATGCTCGAGGAGGTTGATTTGCGAGGCAAAGGCATCGCGAGCTAGGACTTTGGCCGGCTTGAGGTGAGTAATGGTTATAAATGATGTTCTGAGGGTTTGAAACCCCAGATTTCCACAACGTAGTGCTATGTTGAGGTAAGACACACGCTGCATGATGAGCGTGTGGTCCATTACTGCTGGGGATTCAGACTCGGTCCATCCCGATTGATGATTCTACTGTATTTTGACTGAGCCTTAATTAATATCATTGTATTCTGGGCTAGTTGCCATGTTTGGGGCCTTGTGCCGACCTGTAGGACCCTTAGGGGTAATTGTACATGATTGACCTCACTTTACTCGTTAAAATCATACCCTCAGTCATGTTTCTAACTATTTAATCTAATATGAACCGACTTTGGAATAACTAAACCAAAAGGAGAGTAATATGTGGGCTGGGATCCCTATCTTATCTTAGTATGCCCGAGAGGCTAAGTTTATAGTGACTGAGAGGGGTTGAGAACCCCATAGTGAGGATATTTGATATGTTATGGATCGGGATGCTCGCCGCAATAGTATATTATTAGATCGGGCTGCGCGCCGCAGCAGTACATTCATATGGATCGGACTGCACACCGCAGTAGTATAGCGCTTGGGCTGTAGGAGCCCCTCCGGATTCTGCACACCCCCAGTGAGCGCAGTCGACTATTATTATTGGATCGGGCTGCACGCCGCAACAATGTGTGTGTATGTATATATATATATATATAGTCGGGATGCACGCTGCAGCAGTATACTATATGGATCGGGCTGCACGCCGCAACGGTATAATTATGATTTCGGTTATCGTGAGGAATAAACGGGTTGAGTATTGGCTTAAAGGATTTTTACCTGATTTCTTCATTCAGTTGCTGTTTAAATGTTCTTACTGCTTCGATATAGAACTGCTTAGTGCTTTTTACGAGATTTCTTTCTGTCAGTCATTATTTATTGCTATTACTCACTAAGTCGGAGTACTCACTTTACTCCCTGCACCATATGTGCAGATACATGTATTCCAGAGGCGTAGATTGAGCTATTGCTGCTATTCAGATCTCACCGGAGTCATCGAGGTAGCTGTATGGCGTCCGCAGTCCCGATTTCTCCCTCTATCCTCTTTACTTTCAGCATTTTAGACTATCTTTTGTTTAGGCTGTTCCTCAGACTTCTATTTGAGGCTCTTGACTCGTGACACCAGATCGGTGGGATTTGTAGTGTTATTTCTTGATTTCCGCATATTTTATCTACTATTACAGATTTATAATCATGTTAATTTGGTATTTAAACCATGTTAATTGGTAATGAACTCTATATGAGAGATTGAGAGTATTGAATTGGTCGGGCTTGCCTAGCACTATGTTGGCCGCCATCACGACCGGGATTGGGGTCGTGACATTCACAAAGCACCATATCAGAGCAGCTCTGGGTCCATTGACCTCTGTAGTGTTGTGAGATGGGATCAAGCGGTTGTTTATAAGGTGCAACTAGCACTTTCCTTCAAAGGTGAGTGCTGAGGAGTGAAATTTCTCCCCATAGTTCATCTAAACCACGTCTTTGCCGGGCACACAAATTGTCTCAAAGAATCGTGCCCATTTTTCATTGGTGGGGTTGCGTCCATACTCGTAGATGTCATCATGAGCATCCGGAGGTGGGGGTAGCTGGTAGGCCACCCGTATTGCCTTAACAGAAGCAGTCATCGCCTTTCGGCTCTCCATGACCACTCCGTTAACATGCTCTAGTACATTTTCATAGAACTCCCGTACAATCATTGCATTGCCCTCACCGGGCTCATTGATGAAGGTTTGTAGCCCTCGTCTCAATAACTCATTGTACATGTGCGGGCATTTGCGCTGGAGCTGTCCAATGTGAATACCCCGTTCCGGAATTGGCTTTTTACGAGCCTTCTCCGCAAAGCGGTCTTGTGCCTTGGACGAAAAAAATTTGGTAGCATCAAATGGACGTGCATGTGCAGCCCCTCTTGACCTGGACGAACCAGCCTGGCTGCTCGTTGAGGCCCCTGTGGCACGTCGTTTCCTAGATGGAGTCATGATATTTGCAAAACGGGACACATTAGCTCAGCCCAATCAAAAATTTGTGACGCAATGCGGTTACTCAGACTTCACATGCATATGTGGTCACAAACTACATAATTACGTTCAATGGGGTCTTTCCACAAACACCTTGTGGGCATTAGACCTTCACAACTCCTTTTAACTTTGTTAGAACAATAATCTACCACATATTCTCACCAAGATCACAAATTGGGGGGAAAATCCACCCCACACTTATCATTCACCAACACCACAACATATTTCACTAATTTCTCCACACAAAACCAAAGAACAACTACTACAACAATGACATTTAAATATACAAAAATCTAAAAAATAAAAAGAGAAAAAGAGAAGAAAAAGAAAATAGAAATCATACCTGCAATGGGAGATGGTGGTGAGTAGATAAATAAGGTGGAGAAGAAGATGGTTGAGCTTGGGAGGGAAAGAAATCGAGAGTTTTGGTAATGGAGGAAGGGTTTGGTGGTGTTTGTTTGAGGGAAGTAGAAGAGGGTTTGGCATTATTCGACGGGAGTATTAGACTAAAAGGGGGGGGGGGGGG